>JAUMHH010182224.1:0-14916 GCA_032359455.1 Chlamys rubida | reverse complement strand
CATTGTCGAATTGGATGGCTGGACGAGAAAAACGTGCAAACTGGTCAACGCCTATAGAGAGCAAACTGCACGGGAAACACTGTCAATGACACACGGATAGTGTGTATGTGTCATACTCGGTCATGTGTGTGCATTTTCATGTATATATAGTTGGTAATACATGTTTTATAACAATTCTCCGCATGCACAGTTTCTTTTTCCCGCTAGTATATGTTTGCAATCTGCTCGATCTGAAAATGATCGTATGATGCCACAAATTTTGGATAATTTTCAACTTTAATTGTTGTGATTCCTCCTTGACAAGCTTTTAATATGTTTAGTCTTTTTGCGATCTTTTGTTTTTGTTTGTCTTTTTTTCAATATTTAAAATATATATGTGTGTGTTTGTAGTCTCTTTTAGATGTTTTACCGCTCAGAGAGGTTGTACATGTAGCTATAAGTGGATCTGTGTTAGTGATTAGCCATCTAGGCAATTTTTAATTGAGGTGTAATATACTAGATAGATATTTATGGTTGTGTACTAAATGTACCATGCTTGTTCTTTAAGTTTGAACGCAGTAATAACCTGAACTAAAGCACACATGATGCATGTTGTATAGCAATGTAAAGTGATCTCAGAAATGCTTTGATGCCACTTGTGTCTGACCACCGTGACAACATGACTGTACTTGCATAATGTAAAACATAGGTTAAGTAGATGTGAGCAAAACTTAAGAAAAATGTAGTAAGCACTGTGCTATACACAATCGAAACATATAAAGAACGATTTATACTTATATTTAAAAAGGCGAATAAAGTGTTATTAATTTAATGACAAACAAATGAAATGAACAGGTATTTTAAGGATTAAAGACAAGGACGAGTCCTTGTATTTTTAACGATTAATTACAACATAAAATTGAAATGAAATAATACAATACTTAACAGAATTACATTTAAGCATTGCTTATGTTATTTCGTCTTACTCTGTTTCATAAATTAGCTGATGTAACCGTCATACAAGCTAATTAATTCCAAATACAATCCGACGGTATGAATGTATGTTGCATGGAAAAGAGATGTGAAAGGAAATCAGTACATTTGGAGAATCGCCAAAAACAACCTTTAAAAACAGCTATGTAGTGAAATGAGCGGACATTGTTTAATTATAGCTATTTCTTAATAGGTAGTGAACTTTGTATAATAATAGCTATTTCTTATATGTACGTACACGTGTCCATTGAAACACAGGATGGAGTTTAAAACGATTCGAAAAGATAAGATGAACTCTGGAGAAGCTAGAATGAAATGAATGTGATCGTACTTAACTGTATATGGCACCTAGAACTAATTATTCACCATTGATCAACGTGTACTCGGGGCATCCTTCTTGTTTCCCGGAGGTGTCCTACATGCAAATACAAATACAAACATACCATTTAAACGTCCCAATACAACTTAATATGTTACACTTCCCTGGGAATGGATGCACAAATAACAATCAGGGCAGAATCTGAATTCAGAGTGCCATTAAATTGAGTGTGTGATTCGATTGCTTTGACTAATCATTTTATAAGCAGAGCAAAACAAAGCATCAACATTTCATTTTGTAAAATTCAAGGCCGCCTAGTGCTTCACGAGAGAAGCTTGAAACAAATTGCTTGTAACATTTTATGTAATCTAGTTACATTCGTTAGAAGACAGTAAACCGTTGTTTTTTGACGAACACGTGTTTGAGCTTGTCTGCCATACAGTAGTACAACTGTATATCATATGTTTGTAAATGGAAATCCAGGAACAGTGAAGCGCTGTTGGATCCTGTTTCAGCTTTCCTTATACCCAATAGAATAATTGTATATATTAACGGTCGGCAAACAGGAGGTAGTACACCGTTGTTTGAACTGCTGGTAAACCAAAGACATACAACCATTGTTAGCTCTAGTATGAAGTTGTCTTTGTAGCTGTTGGTCCACCAGAGACAGTAAGACAACCGTTGTTGGCGCCTGTATGAGCTGGTCTTTGCTACCACATTGTAAGTTGTAAATCGTGTCACTATCATGAATATTTGTTTTCGTGACTTATCCTTTATCATATCATTGACGGGGTTTTTTTCACGGAATTACGGCACACCTACGCCTTTTACTGTAAACTAATTCAACGAATATTTATTTTCATATTGGTTGTAGTAATCAATACACGTTCTTGATGAAGTTTTGATAACATTATTTGTCTATCTTAACTCAATAAGTTCAATTTTTTTCTGCAGCAGATTTATCGATGTTAGAATAATACTCACGTTTGGAAATGTGTATCAATGTTTTGTCTCTGATATTTCAGAGTTTAGAAACTCATACACTTTTGAAATAATATCGTCTTTTCACATGTTACTTGTTGGTAAGAGTACTTCTTTTAGCAAAAACAATTTTAGAGTATAAGATAACTTTAACAGATTATCGCATTTAGGAATTGGTGCACTCACAGGATATGTAATACAAACAACTATATACAGAAGAGTCCATTAGCGCAGTCATAAATTCGCAATTTATAAAGATCGCTGAAAATTAAAATACCGCTAAAATACATACAATGAAATGATATACAATTGAGCCGGAAGGATCGGGTTTTTCCTGGTCCACATGCGGCATCCGGCAATCGGTCTCCCAGGAAGGGAGGTATTTAGGTCATAACACAAATAAAGCTAGATCAACCATGTATTGATCAAACACTGCTGAATAGTTGATTTTATTTCGTTTAGATCAAACTAATCATGCATTACGTGATATAAAAGAGTTCTATTCCTATAATGTACGGTGCGTTATTTCATGAAATAATTCGGTTTTATAATATCCAGTCGCAGTAGGTCCCGGTCTCTTACCAGACTAATGTACTTACCCTATTGTTGGTCTGGCTCAAACCTGACATCTAATAGAGTTCGCTCTCACTCAATACTTCTTTTTTGACGTAATTGTTTTATACAATGAGAAAACCCCTGTGATGTTACAGTACGTACGTTTACGGCTAACGTTATCCGACCCATTACCATCAAAGTTATTAATTCAACATTTGTTGACTGTTCAATATCAGTTAGGGCGGTTAGATGTAGACTCAAGAATGTATGTGTTCATCAAACTCTACCTAGATATTTTTTCCAACATCAGTAAGACCTTTCTGCACTTGATACAGAAACAAAAATGTAAGTACACCTTTTGTATAGGTACCGGAAGATTGCACTATGTTTTCGTGGACTCGAAGACATTATTTAACTATTTGAAAAGCACCGGTTTATTCTATAGACTCTGATGTCTTATAACCCAACTTATCCTCTTTGACGTTATATATAAATCACACATTCCATATAATCTATTCATTATCTCTCTTATTATTGTAACCCCTTTTTTATTTTCAATTATTTTCACATATCATGTGAATGCTTTTTAAAATAATCATTTTTATCTGATTTTATCTTTGCTACTCACTTGTTTGTTTTAACAAAAAGAAAATAAATCACCTGGCTCTAAATGATCACAAACAAACAATAAGTGACCAGAGATGAACGTAAGACAATGACACAGTGTGATGCATCAGTGAATTCTTTCATCTTTCTATCCATTATCCTCCATTAATAATCTCCATTAATTATCTCCATTATCCTCCATACGCAACAGTTTGATTTTGTTGTTCTTTTGCATTCTGACCAAGACATTTACTTAAGCACATACTTTGAGTTTGACCACTAGAAATACATACACGCCAGTATGTATCCCATATTATTAGGTTTAACGTCATATTAACAGCTACGCTAATTTCAGGGCGTCCCTCTATGTGTATAATGTTTGTATGTATGTGAGCTTGGGGTGGCCTCCTTTTGATGCTGCGGATTTGTTACCGACTTCAGAGTGCTACATTATTGAACCATAATGCCCAAGGGACGACATACAGGCAAAGTATACAACTTCACCAACACAAAGGGAGTTTTTATCTATTCTCCTTCGACCAAACAGATTCTGACACATTATTGAAAGAGTTTGATTTTTTTCAATATCATATATGTTTTAATAAATTATTCAATTTCACGTACGTCTTCCAGAAAAAGCCTACAGTTAGATTAGGATATATTTATCATCGTCGGTAGAATGGTTACCGTTCGATCTTGTTACATCAAAGGTTTACCTGTAGATATTTCTTAGTCACAACGAGAGGGGACAATTCAATGTGAAGTTGTTTCTTTGATAACATGTCACAAATATTGGGCAATCCACAATATTCATATGGATATGTATGAATTAGTTTGTGAATCTTATATAATAACGACGTGGAACAGGATGTAACAGGAAGTCGGTAAATTAAAGGTCAGATAGGACAGACATCGGTATACGTCACATGTATCAAAATGATAATATTACCAACATCGCCGGCAGAATAACGTTAAGATATAATTATTTATAAAAAAGATATACCCTCCGTCACCCTGTGGTCTCGACGATCACTATCAAACACTATTTGATTACACAGATATTAATATTGGAGATGCAATGTCTGCCCAGCTTCCCTGACTGCTTGTTGTTCCCAACTACAGACACAGATATGTACTTAGTGTATAGTGGTGTGTTGTTATCTACCTTATGATAGTCTGACCATAAAATAACTCCACACATTAATATACAATGACTCGCCGGGAAACATCGGTTAACGCATATATAATCACTAATCAGCGAATACAGAATCACAGACACATGAAATGATACATTATTGGCGTATTTCTGTATCAGTTTTGTTTGGCGTATTTCTGTATCAGTTTTGTTTAACTAATAATATATAACATGATGAATACGTTTTAGAATCTATGAATCATATGCCCAATATTAATGTAATTCTGATCTGGCCACACGATATTACAATTGTTAGATAATCTACACGTTATGTCCTTACATGTTTAAAAGCAAAGAATACAGACACTGATGAGAATATCACATCTGAGAATACAGATACTGGCATTGATTTACAGACACACGTAATTGGACATTATTGTTTTGTTGTTTACGTCTTTAATAGAAGTACATTGGATCTATTCGCAACCAAATTTTGTTTCCAGGAAAAGTGGTTTGATTTTGAGACGCCTGATGTAACAGTATATGTCGAGCAATAGAACAGAAGCCAAAAGATCCCAGCCTTGTTGGATCATGGGACAACCGGATAAGTAATGCCAATATCGTCGAAGTTCGATAGTCTAGAGAAGGAGGAAATTACACTAAATACGACACATTATGTTAGAGTGCAAATATCTGATAACTTGCAATTTGTTTGTTTGTATTTTACGTCCTATTAACAGCTATGGTCATTTAAGGACGTGTCAGGTTATGGTGGTGGAGGAAAGCCCGAGTTCCCGGAGAAAAACCACCGAATTACGGCAAGTACCTGGTAACTGCCCTAAATAGGCCTCGAACCCGCGACCCAGTGGTGGAGGGCTAGAGGTAGCAAACTGTCAGACGCCTGAACCACTTGGCCTCCACGATAATTTGCAAAAACGGTGTGGCACCCCGCCACCCTACTATAAAGTTATTGATTAAAGTAATGTGTTGTTATTTGTTGTATTATATTTACACAATCTTAAATAAACAATTGAATTTGCCTTTATATGTACCAGTAGTCTTTCACATACCCGATTTAATCCTTGACATTGGGGATTATTTCCATTTTCAGTGTTGATGAACTTTCCTGGAGGTTCAATAAACGTTTTCCTACGTAGACAAGTTGTCTATAACTGTCAAAGATACGCGGCAAGTACAATATGTAGCCGCCGATTTGCAACTTTAATTTGAAATATTGCATCGGAAAATGTTTGTTATTGCATTTGAAAATAAATTTTGATTAAAATTGTCTGTTCGTCGACAAATGCATGTAATATATTGAAAATAACGGTGCCAAACGGAGATTTGGAGTCCTTTTCCAAGTTTACACAAGGTGTTACGTTTGGAAGAAGCATGATATTAGTTTGTAATCCTGCCGAACAAAAAGTGTTATATGAGACAGTTTTAGTGTTCATAGTGCTGCAACTCATTCTAGTTTTACGACTAATTATTTCGCCATTGTGTGTCAAACACTCTTTTTGTGAAGATTTTATGACAAATGGAATTATCCCCTAATGATTAAAGGGAAGAAATATTACTGTTTTGTTTGAATTTTGGAAAGCTCATATTGTGACAAAATGAGATATCGAAGGAATAACCAGGATCTTTCTTTATTTAGTTTTTGCCATTAAAACGTCTTCATGCATCTTGCATTAATTTCCGAAAGGGTTTATGCAAGATATATTTTAGTTGTGTTTAACCAGAATCTCAAAAACAAACAGAAGGTGTTTTTTTTATATATTTTGAAATATCATTTGTGGCTTCTGTCAAACATGATATTTAAGATTAAAGCAATTTTATAAAGATACAGTTTCAGCATGATGCTGTTCCATTTGTGGATTAAAAGTTAATCAATGTGTAGTTTGATAATAAATAAAATGTCTGCCGCCAGGTCATTCACCTCTGAAAGAACAACTACATGTAACCTTGAAACTAGAGTATCGATTTGGCAGAAGCCGACGAAAGTAAAGAGTAAGCAACTGCAAGGTACGCATACATCATACTCTATTAGATGTATAGATGCAATTTTCAGCGAAATAAATCCACAAAGGCAGACGAAGGTAAAATAAAACAAAAAAACATTAAAGATATCAACGATGGAGAGGAAACAAGATGTGCCGTAGTGGTAAGCGTTGCCTGCACCGCATAACACCGTCAAATTAAGTTACATAGGTATATTAAGGCCGTACTATTAAATAATATATAAACAATCCTTTAATTATGTTAGACTTAAGGATTGAGTCCTGCTCTGTTGATGTTTATGTTGTTAATAACCCATATATATCAATAGAACAGGATTCAGTCATGATATTCTAACAGATCGGACTTGTGCAAGTCTAATATTAGGAATGTGACGTCATCACTCAATTGGTGACGTCGTCCCAATAAGACAAATAGCTGTTTTTTATTGGTTTCAATATTAAAGCAATATAACATATAGATACTGGTTTATTGAGAGCGAACATTTCTGGCAAAAAAATGAAGGCAATATTTAAAAGGGACTACTTTCCGCGCTAATTTCACAACGCATTCATACACCAACTGTAAAGTTTAGTGACAATTTAACATCAAAATCTCTAGCGGGTATATTGAGTAAAAATTCAGTAGAAATGTACATACGTCTATTGAAATAGTATAGCTTGAAATTAGGTCATTGTGATGACCGTAATCTTTTCCAAACGTATAGACTGAAGCCCCACGTAGACAGATATCCCTAGCTTACTGGAGAACAGGACGTTGACATGTACTTCGTACTTCCCGACAACCCAACGGGCCATTGGGTAGCGAGTCGGACATGACATGTTAAACCACTATTTAAAAAGGAAACTAAATGTTTGTGAAGGTTTAACAATAGGTAAAATATTGTATTTTAGAAACGTTCGATACCTGTCAATAGCAAACAAATTTTGTTAATGCAAGATGTATCTTCCAATTAAAATAAAACTATGTTGATCCGTTCGCAAACGTATTTGACAATTCAATATGTTTATACGTTCATGTCACGAACACTTTTCCATTGGTGCGAGATTTCTAATGATCATTTTAATTATTTGAACTGACTAGTATTAGTCCGAATCATGGTAAATGTCGTCTTATGTCAAATGAGCAGGGTAACCTCGAGCCTTGATGCCGACCATAATCGCTAATGTGAAAATCATCATCCAATTATGTTTAGAAGAAGTAACCATTTCGCAGGAGTTAATGGGCATTAACTGGGAGTATAATACAACCCAACGTACATAAACCCCGATAAACATTTAAACAAATTGGAGCTGTATATCGGTGAAACATGTGTTGAGGGATATCGCTGCCGGACGAATAGATACAGAACTTGATAGCGGTAGTTCACACCCATAGATAAACATCCCATTAGATCGTCTTTAAAGCAGTTTATTTCAAATAATTCCTACGATTGGGATGTAATCTTTGATTAAACACAATCAACAAAAGCCTCATAAACGACGGTATGTATAGGCCTGGTATGTTGTAATGTCCAGATTTTACATATCAAAGCCAATAACATCTTACCTCTTTCTTTCGTATTTAGTTTGCTGTTCGTATTTAATGTTCTTTACGGAAATTGTAATATCCTGTTAATGAAAAGGATTCATTTATGAAATAATTCAACTAGTTTGTGCAAAAGATATACATGAAAAACGAGGCGCATCCCTGAGGATACCAAGTGTTAGCTGTTGTTGGTATGTGGAGTGTGACCTACCTTTTAAACGAAATCACCTGCCGGTGCAATCAGGTCACAAGTGCATTTTCTGGAATACTCCCCGTGACGGTGTGTCTGGAAAAAGTAAAAATCGACATGAATTTCACGATGAGACATTTACAAACTTAACTGCGATTGAAACTTAAAAACCGTGTAACTAGTTTCACCCATCACTTGAGACAAGGTCTAACAATTGAACCTGTGAAATCCCACATAACGTATTCATTACCGATTTTATGTTGTCGTCTTTGTTTTGTTGAAAAAAAGGTGTTTTTTCTATAATTGTAACGCGTATTTAAGATGTTTCAACTGAGCCTTATCAAAATATTTCTCTCTAGCAAATACAAGACAGTATAACATTTCTGAATATGTATTGCTCGAGCTTTATTTGATGGTTTGCAAAACAATACATTTTTAAAATGTCTTTCTTTCGAAGCTTAGCCTTAGAACAAAAACAGCTATAATTGTAACAAATGTGTTTGACCTGTTGTAATACACTGTTGTTTATAATACTACATCTGCATCTTTGTAACATGTAAGCACATTTGAGGAGGATGTCCAAAGAGCGTTCGCCAAGGTGAGGAAGGCAATGGGTTCTGTCCCCAGGCCGGGACATACCAAAGTCCTTAAAAATGGTAGTTGTTATTCCTTGCTTAACGTTCAGTATTAAGGGGAATATCAACAACTGGTTCACCCGTTGTCAATATAATGTGATCGGGCGGAACGCTGTGGTGGGTGCCTTCGGTATGGTATTTCAGTGAGATAGCACTATAAAGTCGGCATCAGATATGCGCTATCACAAGGAGGCAAGCACACCAACATACCCTGTCTCCTGCATACACACACACACAAGCACGCATACACTACACACATGGAGGCACGTCCTTAAATGACCTTCGCTGTTAATAGAACGTTAAACAAAAAGTAAACCAAACCAATACAAAGAAACTGACACAGTTCAAGGGCTTTCCACAGTGGCATCTCTTTGAAATGTCATGAAGTGGGCTAAGATGGGTGTCTATGGAAGCACAACCAAACAATAGTAGGGAAGTGAGGCAGAAAACAGATAGATCGCAGTGTCGCAATGTGTACAACAGATACAGTTGTGTTTTTGGGTCGCCTCTTAACAACTGATTCAAAAGAACTATCCCGATTCTGCAGGGAGCTGATAATTTGCCTTGTACGGCATGCAGTTGGGTACAGCAGACCCTTTCGTTCCTCAAACTTGTACAGAGTAGGTAAGGAACCAAAAGTACACACATCCTAAAGGGAAGATACATTTGAAGATTAATGTCTGTCGATAAGTGATAGACAAGAAAACATTCCGGTAACCTAAGGGTTTTCATCATAATCGCCTTCTATAATGCAGTATTTTTTACATTTATCCCCGAGATTTTCGAACTTGAAGGAGAATAAGTATTCTGACACTTTTAACGTAATCTCGCATATTCAGTGGTGCTCTCTATACACGTTTTAAAACAAATATAATTTTTACGTGTTTTTCCAAACATGGTATTCTTCTCGCGTTACAAGCAAAGGAGGAAACTGATGAACGTTTTTGATAAAAAGTCTTTCAGGTACAATGTAATTTCACGTAATATCTCAAAAAACAAAGCAATATATAAGACAAATATATTCTGAAGACAAAACATCGGAATATTACAACTTATACCAGTAGTTCGTTTCATTTAAGTAAACAACACAGCTTGCGGAGGTATCGAATAAAATCTTTTAATGCACATCAGAAATTGTGCTTGTATATTTTATGCCAGGGCAACAATAAACTTCATACGATTGAGAAAGTCAGGAACAAATGAAACTCTATCAAGTGTAGGGGCTCAGCTAGGAGAGGAACTAAGTTGCTCATTTAGGGCTCTTACAGTTTTCGTATTTGCTTGTTGAAGCAGAAAATAACTGGACCGCCAACCTTATGTAATCACGAAACACAATCAGCTGTATATTCTGTATATCCTCGACGCTAGCTGCATTAAAGGAACAATCAACGAGTGAAGTGGAAACACTGGTCGTATCGGTACAGGGAAACAACTAATAGGTTTTGTCACAGAAGTAGACATATAAACACCTGTCATTGTCGAGGAGTAAAGGTAGAAACGATGACGGTATTAACATTCCATACCAACAGCGTGGGGAACATACACAGCGGGCTGTTTTGATCAGAACTGAACGCGTAGTATATAAACCTGAGAGTTCTCTCAGCTGTTTGAACTCGTATACATAGCAGAAAAATACACACGGCTCCAGATATTGAGTTCGATACGTCTCCCAAAAGTACTAGAGAAGATCGACAGTATGGAATGTAGGTCTATACGAAACACTCGAGCCAACAGCTCATTGAATCTGTGATATTGTAGCATCGTCCTGTGTGTTCTCACCACAGTTACATACCGGCGAGCCTCCTTGACTAAAGGTTCGTCGAAGCATGGATTGCGGTAATATGCAGTCCCTTAAACTATATTGTTAAAGATTCTTTCTAGTGATAATGCAAATTATCGTGAGTAACCTTGTACTATTGTCTACTGACTACTTGTTATATGTTGTCCAGCACAAGTAAAATTCATAAGTTGGTTACATTGCAGGTGATTAATTAATCAATGGATGATGTTTTGTAATTTATCATTCGTAGCGATATGTTATATATTTTAGTTGGAAGGAACAATGCAGTTAAGTGTGCGATAGTAGACTTTCATACATTATATCTAGCTCAGCATTTTGTAATATTTATTTTGAATGATTATTTAAATGAAAGGACAGTTCTTTTCAGCATTTCTTGCAAACAATTACATATACGTACAAAGAAATCAAAAACCCTTCTGTACAACACATCATTGGACAAGATTAATAGTTCAAATTGCTTACATATTCTTTGATAATGTATATCATCGAATTTTGCGAGATATTCTTTCGCGTTCAAACGTTTTTTCTTGTGGTTTCTTTTACTTATGGATGTACTTATGCTAATTTCCATCCTACAGAAGTCATTAAGGTAATTTGAGTCAAAATCGCGAAATCGGGTTTATAAAAACACGAAAACAAAAACGTTAGTTTGTTGTACAAAAACAACAACATGTTAACACTGTGAATATTATTTTGCTCAACTAACTTACGTAAAATCTAGAAAATATGTTACAAAACTGTTCTCTTCGTAAAAGCATTTGGGGTTGTCTCTGAGTTCGTGTGTTTTCTTTCATCAAACACAACACCCGCCGTGATGGTTCTTGACAAATCCAAAAATGGATGTCATACAAGAACGGTCAAAGACGACGTAGCACAGCGTAGATTAATGTGTATCTGACTGAAAACACTGACAACGTATTTTATTTATCAACAAAACGCGTCTATCAAGACAATGGTACATAGAAACAACTTAGAACAAGCCATTCAACTGTTCCTTCAGCCTGCATCAACATATACAACATATTAATGTATATCAAATATAATGCATTTCTGAATATTACCACAAGCTATATTAATAGTGTGGTAGTTAACATCATAGTGTATGATGTTATAGTACATGTACATGACATTATAGCCAGCGATATCATAGTATATGACGACGTTATAGTATGTGACATTATACTATATATGAATGTATAGTTAACATTATATAACATTAGAACATTGTAGTAAATAGCATTAAGAAATTGACATACAAGACATTATAGCATATAACATTGGTATAACAGTATATATTTATCGCATTAGTTTCATACTAACGATTACACGACTTAACATCGGGGTTTCCGATTCGTTACAGGACAAATAGCAAATGGGTTTCCGTTAATGCATTAAAATAGGGTAAAACTTTAGTCTGCAGCAGATGTTCCCGAAAACTTAATAAATAAAAACGTCGTGAAGTATATATTCCTGTTCGGTATCGTTGTGTTTTGTCTGAGGCTAGCCACAGAACCGGTACTAACAGTCTGTGTGAGACAGAAATCAATTGGTATACAGACGATTCTATTTCATCAGGAGGGAGCACATTGACCATGCCAGAGGTTCGCAGGTAGAACACTTATTTTGTGATAAACACCAAGACCCATAAAATCGTCAAGCGTCACAGCGATGCAGACACTGACCGGATACGCTAGACGATCACTCACGGAATTATCAAGTATTATCAGGGACTTTTTGGCATGTGGTAGCTATTCCTGGGTACCACAAAACAGAGGAGAGATGCTTGCCCCCGATAGTTGGCCATTGTTATATCGACTTGTCCCTAGATGACTTTCCTAGACAAATCCAAGCATGGGCAGCTATACACTAGGCCCACCTATAACACGTAAATGTTACTTAATTATTCTGTCAATTACGTTATGAAGTTAATTGTTACAACTAAACATACATAAACAAAACTGCTTTATATTTTACATAAAACCATCGCGGTTGATAGTTCAAAGCCAAGCATATCTAGTGATCTAGCCCGGCCTATCGACAACTGCTGGTGTATTGTTGGTATACAGGGAACCTACTTCAGACACGGCGCGCTGTAAATAACATTGTCGGACTTAGTTTCCAGCCATACATCCCCTGAGAAGCAATTTATCTTCCACGATGATGTCGTATTGGCCCGTTACATAAATTAATACAGAGGAACCGTAACGAAAGATTCCGTCTCGGAATCTAACGCTTCCTATGTCACGTCATCACGCCATCACGCCATCATGCACGTTCTGACATCTGACTCAGTGGTGAGCACAGATGCTCGTTAGTGGCGGATATCGGGCAAGGTATGCCAAGAGAGCAATAGTCCTACAGATAGTTAAATTCTGTTATCGTATTACCTTTACAGCCATTCAATGTAACAACGCCGCAATCGATATACAAGTATACGCATTATGCGGGATACTGCGGGTTCGATTCCCGGTCGGATCATCACAAGGAAACATTATAGTATACGTTACTTTTTGCATGTTAACAACAAGGGTTCGTTGGTTAGAGAGTTTACACAAGAGGCCAAGTGCTTGAAACTACTGAATCATGTTTTCAGGTCCCGGAAACAAGAGACCTTGCATCAATTCTGTTATACAATTTAATAATGACATTTTTTTTTCAAAACTAGAAATGTCTATAAAACACGGATGCCGCGTTCCCTGTTTGACCATAAATGCAAGGTCTAAGGTCAAGGTCAACAATTCCTTCATTTGTCAAGGTTGAAGGGTCAAAGATCACGGGGAAACCGGGGTGGGAGAGGCGGGGATATAATTATGTTAGTGTCGGTTTGTGTAACAGGTGCATGGGAATAGTGACAGCTCTAGGTAACACACTTTCGTTATCGTTGCAAAAATGTCATTGTGTTGTACAGCCACACGTTATTAACCTGTTATCTAGACTAACCATCGAGCTTTTGTTACACACACGTCTGATGTGCACACAGATTATCTGAATAAAATTTTACAATTTCATTTAACTATCAAAACAGAGACGTAATATTTGTGATTGCTAGAAGGTAAAAAAGAGAATTCTTTGATATCCCCTCTCCTTTCCCACCTCAACCCCCATTCAGAGACTGTGTATATGACTGTCAACTTTGGAATTAATTACTTGATCCCGACCAAGCTTATCTGCTGACACTCTCAGTGTACAGGTTTAAACTTCACCCTGGTCAAATCAAAACACACACACGCACGCACACACATATATACTAGACTACTGACCAGCACTACACAGGTAACAACGCACTTGTTATTAGTCTACTTAGTAAATATTTTGTGTAATTTTAAATACACATAGTTTCTTTTAACCTCACGCCTTCGTGTCTCGATATATCTATACAAGTACATAGTTACTAACAGGTGGTTATTTATACTTCCACTGTTATATAAGTTAATTGTTTTTGAGTTACCAATTTTCACTTCATTTTTTAATGGGTTTTTCTGTTATCAACTCCAGCAGCGTTGGGTAAGGTTCCCATGGGGAATTGGGGTACTCCAGGGGATATATATGTCTAATACGCATAGGATTTTTTCCAGCCGCCCCAAGCTCTCTAATACGTATATGTGTGGGCCCTGTTCAATACAGTTTCTGTGTAATTAATATATGACTATTTACACTCAATTGATCTATACAATAAAATATTATATATTTTGCAGCCAATTACCCACAGGTACTAGCTAGCCTCGTCTGTCAATACACCTATATTTACAGGTACTAGCCTCGTCTGTCAATACACCTATAATTACAGGTACTAGCCTTGTCTATCAATACACCTATAATTACAGGTACTAGCCTCGTCTGTCAATACACCTATAATTACAGGTACTAGCCTTGTCTGTCAATACACCTATAATTACAGGTACTAGCCTCGTCTGTTAATACACCTATAATTACAAGTACTAACCTCGTCTGTTAATACACTATAATTACAGGTACTAGCCTCGTCTGTCAATACACTATATTTACAGGTACTAACCTCGTCTGTTAATACACCTATAATTACAGGTACTAGCCTCGTCTGTTAATACACCTATAATTACAGGTACTAGCCTCGTCTGTCAATACACCTATAATTACAGGTACTAGCCTCGTCTGTCAATACACCTATAATTACAGGTACTAGCCTCGTCTGTCAAT
>JAUMHH010182213.1:0-14917 GCA_032359455.1 Chlamys rubida | reverse complement strand
TAGGCTGGAATACAGTAAACATAGACTGGCGTAAGTTAGGCTGGAATACAGTAAACATAGACTGGCGTAAGTTAGGCTGGAATACAGTAAACATAGACTGGCGTAAGTTAGGCACTTAGGTTAGGGACGTAAGTTATGGAGAATAATGCTATTTATTCGTGATGAAAACGTACCGATGTTGCAGTCATCCAACTGATAACACGACATTACCCCTGACTCGCAAATACATTCTGTACAGCGTTCTTGACCTTTCACAGTGTGTCCATCTAGAATGAGCTCTCCTTGGAAGTCGCATGATGTCTTCTCTGTAATGTAACGTAAACGATTTAAAATAATATATATATAAAAATGTTATTCAGCGATAATAGTAAGGTACATACAATGTACCAGTAATACGTCACATGGTGTATATACACTGTTATAAACCACATACCGTTTATACAATGTTACTCACCAAATAGTGTATTTATACAATGTCATTTACTACATATTAAATATACAATTTATACTCCATATGTTGTACATGTATATACAATGTATACGTCTAATACTATAAACATGTATTTAACGTTTGACTGCTGTATATTTATTACGTTTCGCGTTTTTTGCGTAAAAATCGTTCAAAGTATCGTTCGCTTAATATACATACTCGAATTTATAGACTAATAATAATTTGATCAAACACTTTATATCATATTATTGTATGCATCATATTGGCCTCCAACCACCTACTCATATTTAGAATCACAAAATAATATATGTAAAAGTTTTTTCAAAACCGGTTTATAATTAACAGTATTTATAATTCGTTACATTAGCAATCGCCAAAATATATGAAAAAGAAGTCAAAATAAACCTAAATCATCTGATTATTTACTTTTTGTGTCTTTCTTTTGTCAAAACCTGCAACCAATACGTAAAATTAAATCTTTTGTCAAAATTTGCAATAAACATTTAAATTTCAACTTATGTATAAGTAAATTAAAAGCGTATGCGTCGCTGACGTGGCAATACTTATATACCCCACACGTGTACACGTCCGGGAGCAGTAGTTGAGCTCACGGGAGGGGAGTGGGGAGGGGGGCAGGAAACCGTTGCTAGGTTTTTGAAGATAACACAGTGCCAGTAACTTCGTGTAACGCGACTTCATCGCAGATCTGCTCTTGGTCTGGTGGTGTATTCTATTTCACCAAAAACTCGTAAAAATCCCATTTTTTTGTTGGGCACTGACTTATCAGACAACACTAGCTCCAAAAAACCTAGATTTATTTTACAACTTCTTTTAATCTCTGGATCTTTATAGTGCTAGCGTCCACAATTTTAGGTATGTTTTACACCTGTATACATTTCTGGATCTTAATAATGCTAGCGTTTTTACACGTGTAAACCTCTGGATCATGTATACACTTCTTGACTGGAATAATGCTAGCGTCCACAATTTTAGCTATGATTTACACACGTATAAACTTCTGTAATTCGTACCTTACCATACAATTTATCATTGCTATATTTCTCTTGTTTTCCATTAGTTACCGAACCGTTGTTTTTAGCAACACACCTATTTAATGATGCTTGAAATCCGCAGACATGAACACTTTTTGAGGCATTACGAAATGCCTCAAAAAGTAGGTCAACTTAATAACACCCTCAATATTTGTCTTGTAGTATGCTACTCAATTAGTAGATGTCGACACAACTCTGACGCCAACATATGTGAGTAGATAATTTGTAATTAATTATAATATTATCAGGTGGTTAATGTATTTTACACAAGAGTGTATATGTTAAAATATGCCCAAGTTGAGCTATGCGATGATAGTTTTAGTTTAAACAGTATTTTATTCAATATATGGCAGTGACAAAATAATACAAAGTCAACAAAGAGGATTCGAAAACAAGTACATAAGTACTTATATTAATTCGTCTCCTTATTAAAGGACGGCACTGTTACATATATTTTGATAGTATAACAGGCAAAGAGAAGAAGAAGAAATCAGGGAGGGGAGGGCGGAAGGGGTGCATCAGGAAATGAAAAGAAAATGGTTACGAAGAGAATAACGAGAATAACTGCATTACTTAATTGAATCTGGTTGGAATGTGATTCATGAAAAGGTAACCCTAATGAGCTCTATTCCGTCTTATCCCTATTCTTGATAGTTTTGCACACAATCTACAAGTACTGCAGCTACAAGCGTACAACAAAATAAATGAAGTAGTGAAGTAGCTTTAATCTCAGTCATACACCCCGCCACTTTACGATTTTGTTTGTGTGGGTGATTTTACTTGTGCTTCACTACCGAGTGGTTCATTATCGAGCAGACGAAGAAATAATAGGAAGAAGGACATAGTGTATGTGATAATATGTAATCCAGTAGCAGATCTATAGGTGCAGTTAGCAGGGAGGGAGTCTACATCCCTCCTTCCTTACTGTTCATGTAAGGTGACCTTAGTCTGACGTTTAGTTAACACATATTTAATCCCATTGCCATACAAAAGCTATAAAACATGTTTAAATCAACGAAAATCTCTTAAGAATTCGAACTTCCCTAAAATATGCAGACAGTAAGAACAACAGATAGTATAGAGCATCTAACTGATGAAAGCCTTCCGCGATATTAAAACTTGACAACTAAGCAATAATTTTTGATAGTGAAACGTAGTCTCTAAACCTTCTACAGGATTCGTATCGCTCCACATGTTTAAGGTTGTGCCACGTTTCAAAATCTGAAGAGGCCATCCATAGGGGTTTCAGAATTCTCATTTCGATTGACATATTAAGGCAAGAAACTACCTTAAAGAGCTTGGTCTTACATCTCCAATACGACTAGTTTAATACTAACTTAAACATGAAAATACAAAATATACTCAAAGTATAAGCGTGTGCTCTCCCTTGGAGAGCCCCTATTCTCCACATGACGAACTTAGAAACTGAGTTCACCATTTCGCGGGTAAAATGGAATTCAATTGACCCTACAGGGATAATTAGGAGGAAATAACACGACCAGATCAGATATTTTATATAAATTGTTTGGTAAAAGTACTTGGAGATTTAAGTCCCGATATCTTTTATTGGGATTTAACGTCCTTGCAACAGTCACGCTCAAAAAGAGAAGGGCCCGATATTTTTTTCAAAAATAAATAAATAAATTTAATACATTATCAAGTTAAAAAAACTCGCATGTTATTAAAACATTATAACAGTATCAGTTATAATAAACAATTTAAATATTTGATATATGGCTGTAGAAACAAACAATTCAATTTATTTGCAGGAAAAAATTAAATAAGTAAAAAAATAACAATAATTCCCAATCAAACCTTGCTAAATTTAACACGTGAGGATGCTTACCAAATATGGTGGCCAGTCGGTGACCAATGGTCAGATATGTATGTGTGGTGCATTCACCACAATCAAACTCGCTTAACCTTACGTCATCATTTTTCAACTACGCATGCGCATAGACATCATTTGTATTGACAACCAGTTCCGCTTCACAAATGACCTATATTATTTACAAAGACAAACATTTCTCTAAGATTCTACACTTTCTTTTTTTATTCAATATGTTACGTACGTATATTCAATGGCATATTGTATTGCCATAGTAATTACCAAACACGCAATTTTGAATGCACGTTTTCAAGACTGGTTTGCTTATGTTACTATGCATGCAACGTGGCACCGTTGCGAATGAACTCGGATTTCTACCCCAGAATACCTCTTTGTCCTTACCGGACAAACTGCCGCTGTTGAATAGCATGCGTTAACACTTGGTAGACAATCAACGCCTACAATATATTAGTCAATCAAGTTTCACCATATGGCTTCTTTCTCTTGAACACGTAAGTAATTTCAAGACCTTTGACAACAATATTTTTACATCAAGTACCGTGCATTGTCCCATTCAGTCCGAAATTGGATTTCACTAGTTGAATCCGGCCTGTTAAGAATTTGATCCGACAGAAAACGGAATTAGTACATGTTTTCTCTATGAATATACAGTGTATATAGCATCCCTGCGACAAACAATATGTTGTAAAATCATTGTGTAACAACAAACATAATCAATAATAAACAACAGGAGTAGTAGATACCTCAGTATAAACATATGTTGTTTTTGGTATTGATGTGTTCGCAACTAGACACATAAATTAATATTATCTTTCTACGCAGTTCTGCATTGCTGACATCGTGTTACAAACATAGAAGTTTCCTTCTTCAAAACATATGTATGACATGCATATCTGTTACATACCAAAGTTTGTATGAAAAAAAAAAAAATCATTGCAGGAAAACCATTTTCCTATATGAAGATACTACAGATAATTTCAATTGACAAAATGGCGACATTTGTGAATTTCGATGCTATATTTTCACGTAATATATACTTTACGGTATTTCTTAAATAGGGTACATGACCAAAACACCTATTTCGTTATAATTGCATGTTAGTTATGTTAATTTATTATCAATATTTATCAGCATACGTACCTTGAGCCGCTGTTCCTATCACCCATAGTAATAATGGGAGTATACAGTTCGACCACCGAACTGTTCCAAATGCCATTTTATAAACGTTTAATCCCGAACTTCATAAAGAAAATAGGAATGGAAAAAAGTTCAGGATATTATAGTTGTAATGTCCGAAGCCGGATACGGCTCCTGAAACTAGGAAGAGCCGTGCTCCAATATCTGAGTATTGGAACACCGGATTCCTAGGGTAGCTTGGGAAAAATGACTTCACTGAGTCGAGCAGCGTTTAGGAGGGCCGCCTCAAACTACTACACAACTGACGAAAAGTTTTAATATACCAGTCATCAAAAACAGACCAATCGGCAACGTCGTACTAAACAGCTCTTGGTTGGCTCTTGCAGGTTGAAAATCGCACGAGACAGGACCGCGTAACATGACGTGTACCCTCGTTTATCAATACGCCGCTGCAGCAAACAGAAGCTGAAGACTCCGCGGCAGTGACCTCAGAAGCTGGCCTTGCTAGGCGATATTTTATCACGAAGCAATGACGCCGCAAGGAGCCACTGGCTAGAGGGGTTGTTTTAATGGCTGGAAACGCTGGGTTGGTTTTTGCATTCAAGCGGAAAGTATTCCATTTGAAACTCAATCTTGTACCGTTGGAGGCAGTTAACGTAAGACTGACAGGCTCTTGCCCTGCTGATTGCTGACTTCGCTGAAATCGACATTTTTAGGTCGGGTCTTGTTTTAAAACGTTACTTTATCTTTCATAAAAAATGATGTACCCTACTTTTCCCATGGACCGTTATCTCCCGGGGTCATCGACACAGTCGTGAATTGTGTGGCCTACAGAACGAGAAACAGACAAGATTCACCATGCAAGAGCTCCTTTCAGTATCATCAAGATCAGATTTCCGAAAACCTGTCAATTGCTGCAATTTTAAGCAACTAAAAAAAAACTTCAGTTTCTAAGCCCACCAATTCATATATCCCAAACTCAAAGTACGACAAGTATTCATTAAATCGAAATTTCTGTTTGAAATTAAGTTTATTCATGGATTTTTATTAAAACGCATCAACATTTTTATTATCTCAAAAAATACATTAATAAAAAATGTTAAGAAAAACAAGCCCCAAGTTAGAGGTAATGCACAAATCTAAAAAAAAAGTTATCTCCACTCTAAATAAATTGATAATAATATACGTGTTTTATCATTTTCGTGAAAAGGATGTATTTTTGTACATGAATTCGAAAAGTATCATTCGTTTATCGTCTAGTTTGTTCTGGCTGCTCATCAGCAAGCAGTGCGTGAGTGGGTTGACCCCTGCCGATAAAACATGTGTTGAAAAACATATGTTTTACATCACACGTGTCTCGCGTGCTGATGTTTATCGTGAACTCCAGAAGTAATGACCAATTTCATTGTCTGTACACGGCACTTTCAAGTCGCCCGACCCTAAAAAACAGCCAAGGATGCTAAATTTGCAAATAAATATACATTTTCGTGCCTTGAGTCAAATAAAATTTGTATTTTGGATATGTGTTTTCTTGTGTTTATTACATAGTATTCTATTTAATTTAGCCTCGGG
This sequence comes from Chlamys rubida, assembly GCA_032359455.1. Taxonomy (NCBI): domain Eukaryota; kingdom Metazoa; phylum Mollusca; class Bivalvia; order Pectinida; family Pectinidae; genus Chlamys; species Chlamys rubida. The sequence continues at coordinate 8,856 of JAUMHH010182213.1, read as the reverse complement.
ACTGACATCAGTTGTAATGGCACGTAAACAGCATAAGGCTGACAAGGCTTTGTGTGTAACTGAGGAGTGGAAATATCCTCCACCATTTGTAACAGAATAGCTCTTCAATAACGGTGGTGAAATTGTGCATTATCAGCGACTTTCGTGCACCCTTGTCTTAAAATTTATGTTTTTAAATTCTGCTGAGTAATGCCACATAATGACATTTCGTAGGCGTATGCGGTTTTGAACACAGTTTAAATCAGTGCAAGTTTCATCAGAACACTTCCAAATTAATCATAAACATTCAGAGTTATGCAATTCAAGCGGAAATACTTATGACTATCAACTGTATTCCTTGTATTTGAGATGCGAATAATGTTGGCACAACCGCACTTCACTTTATGAGAAAGGATTGCTATATCAAAAGTGTCTTGGGGTCTGAATCTAGACTTTTGATGTTTTAATATGCGTTTAAATAAATGTTTGTGTGAAATAAAAGTTGGCAGGTCACCAATTGCAAAGAAAAAATGTCGATGCACGTGAATGTTGCATGCTTTCAAGTTTTGTAATTCAATCATTAAGAACAATTGTTAACCTGCAACATTATTATTACTCGAATTTTAAAAAAACGTCTAAATTGTCGCTGCCGTTGTAATATCTTTCCCTCCATTGTCACGTCAAAAATGCATAGGTTTTATTTCTACAAACTTAAGGCCCAATGGGAACTAACAATACCGTTTATTGTATGATCAGGGACCACAACGTATGAGTAACCACTTTATGATATGACGGACCTCGCTTAAGGTGAAAATCACCGGTTGATTCGCTGTCGAGTTCAATGAAAGAGGTGATATTCTACATTCGAATTATTTTCAGTACTCAAATATTGCTTCACAATTGAAAAGTAAAATAATTAAGTTCTTTCAATTGTTGAAAGAAGTTATTGAGGGAAATGCTTACATGCGCAGTGGACAAGTATTGCTTTCTGTATGGCTCCTGTGATCCTCCATAGTAACCGCGATAACGACAGAACGCCTTGTAGAGCCACAACCTTGTGTGTTCAGAGAGCTTTTCTCAGCCTGCCTAAGATGACCCCAGTAAAAGATAAACCGCCCGCAGTAAAGATAAACGACCTAGATAGCTTAGAAACAATATATTAGTGCAGGTAGACAATGCACCAATTTTATAATAAAGAAGCATTTTTTTCAGTTTAAAGAACGGAATTATAAAACCATATGACTAAATAATCTCATCATAACATACCGTTGTAATTAACAAACATGAAATTACATTACCTCATAATTACATAACATTAACAAGTTACATGATTTAATAATTACATAATTATTACCCGATATAGACATCCATACTAACATTTAACTTAATATATAATTCATACCATTATAACAATATAACACAATGTTCAGATTACATACACAATTACAACACCTTGTAATTACATAAACCTTATATGATTACCCAACTTACAGAATAGCATAGCCTTATAATTACATATATTGATAATAACCTCTTATTTCATTGTTCTGATAATAATGTATTGACATTTCCAGGGAGATATAGTATGAGGGTTTGTTATTCTATTAATCTAACTACATTTGTATTCTTTTGTTGGACTGGGAATGGAGTTCAGGGAGGCGCATTTCATTGTTTTCCTGTCTTTCGTTTCCACGTTCTTTTAGGTAGCCACAGCATTCCACAGATCTCTGAAATCAGATAATTTGTAAAAAGTGTTTTGAGGAAATATCTGTGGTAGCCAATCTGCAAAAAGGAAAACACCTTTATTTTGTATTCGTAATTGTTTTATTACAATCAAAAGTGATTAATTTTACTTAGTAGATTTTAACATTATAGAATCGAATGTTTTAATATTATCTTTAGTCTAACATTGTTTTTGTGTCTTTCGCAGGGTACAGATGTTTGAAGCACGTGTAGATCGCGTGTAATCGGAGGAGTTACGGACGTACATGTAGATTAATCTGTATCATGATCGAATATCACAGGCATTAAAATATCTTTTAAAGTAAATACTTATAGATACAATTAAACTCCTTTAACTTAAAAAATATATGAAACTATAAAAAAAGAGTTCATGTTCAACAACAACAACAAAAGAGCAAACATTGGATTTTGTTTCACATGTTTGTATACTTCACATAGGACTTTACGTTCTGAAGTAAAAAAAAATGCCTCTGAACTGCAGGAAAACATTAACGCAATGTAAACTAGCGGAGAGGTCATTGTTCTCGACTCCCAGGATTACCCCAGATCATTATCTACCCCCTCCTGTGACATTGATAGAAACAAGATGGTGGTCAGTGGGGATTTATTTCGGTTTAAGAGGACCATAAAACGCCATATCGCAACAGTTAATCGAGGCATGCTGAGGGCAACGACCGGAACGCAAGTCGTCCGTTATCCTTTCTTAGCCAATAAACTTATAGTTGCAGCATAACCACTCTCCGTACGTACAAAGGGAGGTAAATCAAAAAAGTGTTTTTGTATTTATGTTCAAATTGCCGAACTGTGGTACCTATACCTTGAGAGGTACAAAAGGGGATTGGTTTCTTTTTAAAATAAATATATTTAGCTAGGAAAAGTTCATTTTTTGAAAAGGACATATTTGTTATGTACTTTTCAGCTGTTGTCCTGCTTGGTGTTGAACGACATATATTGTATTTCTATTGAAATATCTATAACATCAGAATAAATTGAGAACGAGAGATCAATGTGTCTTCAAAGCGAGATAACTCTAAAATTAATCAGTAACAACTACTATGTTCCGTTGTGCATGTGTGTAGCTGTATATCTTATCTATTTTTTTTTAAATAAGACTTGTTTTATTGTACAACTTCGTGTTCTCAGGTGAAAATATTTCAATGGAGTATTAAAATTATGCTATACGTGTAAATTGTATATTTTCAGACATTCCATTTCTTTGATATCAAGTGCAATTAATTGCATGTAATATGTTACACGCTTAGGAAAAAATGTACACATTTTACTTTCAACAATACAAATCTATTAAATTGTTTCTATATATGAAATGCGAGTACTTGGTTTTATGATAACAATTAAGGGTATGGTTTAAATGACACGAATAGGTTTGAATAACAAGAATTTCTCCGGGGAAGATTTATTTCAGGGACGTTTGTGTTTATGGGACGAGGGTTTGTGTTTATGGGACGAGGGTTTGTGTTTATGGGACGAGGGTTTGTGTTAAGGCAAGTTGTTGTTTGATGGACGAGTTTTGTTTAAATAATGCGAATTCGTCCAAGGGGCACGGATTTGTCCGAGGAACGGTGATTTGTTTGAGGAATAAGGAATGTATCTTAGTGTCAAATATGTGTTTGATCCCTCGAATAGAAGGGTTTTAGTTATAGCATCACATACAAATTCGCATGCCCAGCAGCTCTTAAATACTATTTTAAATACATCTCTAGAATTCCAGCTTTATTTTAAACATTTAGAACTCCAGCTTTATTTAATAATCTAGATTTCAGCTTTATTTTAAACATGTAGAATTCAAGTTTTATTCTCAGATTCGATGAGTTTAGTTTCTAATGTAAGCATCCAGAATTTCAGCTACATTCCAAACATCTAATAATCAAGCTATAACTATCTAGAACTCAAGCTCTACCCTAAACATGTAGGATTATAGATTTATTCTAAACATTTAGTTGTTACATGTATACGTTATGGAATAGATATTTTTAATTCATGATTTTTTATCGTTCAATTTAGTAATGTACGTAGTATTTCAGCAGCCTTAAAGCTTATTATCATATAATTAATCACCAGTAAAATGACTGGTAATGTCACTTTTGTTTGGCATTTCATCATAACGCCCATTGATAAAATAATTGATTAACTTATAATTTTGTCTGAATCAAAAACGGTTGCATACTTCTTAAATATGACTCCTTGATACATTATCTACATTAAACATGTATAAGAACACTAATATTAAAAATTAAATGTCCCCAAATTTAAGTATTTTTCAATAAGTAGTAATTTCAATATCCTTATTCAATCATATCTCTATTATAAAGCCGCGGAAAATCAGAAGCAAACACAAACCTGTGTCCCTAAGGATTAACCCCGGTCTCGATTGGGACTACCTTTCTATAGAACGAGTATTCAATTAACTTTTAATCGGCGGCCAAACACTGGACATTATCGGAGTAACGATATGTCTCCGGACTCTGGCGGAATTTAATTAAGTGTTCACATCGTCTTTAGTGCTCGTTGTCATAATTTAGTAGAATGATCTGTTGATTCTGCAATATTTATTGAATAATAATGTCAACCTAACAAAAATGTTATCCAGGACCGCGAGTATTTATCACCACGGCACGTTAACGACACTGAGGGTTGTTTGATGCGGTTCGTAGTCAGGGTTTCCAACGACTTGTTAGCTTTAATGCGAGTATTCTACTGTTACCATCAGCAAGCACATCTCACGTTCAACGGGGTTATCTCAATTCGTACATATATGTTCAGTTTGTACTTTGCAATTTCATTTATTTCAGTAATTTCACAATTGCATTATTTTACGGTCAGCATTGTATATAAAAAGTTTTCGACATGTAAATTGATGTAATTGGTCTTTCGAGATAAATTCCATTTCATCCTTTTTGTTAATGAGAATAAAGCAGTTTTGTTTGAGAAAGAAAGAAAATGTAATGATGCAACTAGGTTGTGGTCGAACAAATAAATACCCAGTTCGATACAAGTTGTTTGAAAATATGAAAGAAATAATGTTACTTTTTCAACGATGAAATTTAATCGACAGATCGTCTATTTTCTTCCGATTTTAAGTTACACGTTGTGTATTACTAATATTTAGAAATCATCGTCTTGATCTCTAGATCGCCAGGTTACAGAAAACTAACCATACACTAGTACCAGGGGATAGGACGGATACCGAGATAACCTTGTTTGTCGTTTATCTACAATTTAAATCAAAATGGTTAAATTATAACAGTGACATTTGGCTGACTGGGAAGGAAATTCTGTTACTTATCACATCCGTTTTGAGTAATTAGTGTTTAACGTGAGCACAGGTGTTTAATGAGGCAGCGTCGACGTCACTCAGGACAAGTTTATCACCTGATGTCATATCACCATGACAACGCTCGCGAGTTCTCGCATGACACGTGATAATTTGATCTTGCTTGGTTTTATGAGACAATCCCTGGTGGGTTTTTTAATCATTATACTACAGGCTCTTGTGAAATTTCTTGCAAAGTTTACGGTTTATCTTATTGTACACATGCTTACATGGGTATTTTTATTTGTAATATGTAAAATTGAGTTTGTCTTTTTTCTGACATAAAACACCCGACTCTTATTTGTAACGTACATGTGGCTTGCATGGACAAGCTTTATACATATATTTTTCTCAAAACATCTGTTCATTTGAGTCGTTAAGATGTCTCGCGATATCATATGTATCGTACATGAAGGTGTATACCTAAAGATGTCGAAACATTTTTTTAAAGAACGATGTTGATTTCACAATTTATTTATTTTTTCTTCAGAAAAACATTTAACTTACATGTAGATCATGTTTTTACAGCGAAGACAGCCGTTATTTGATACCAATATAAATCTAATCACAGACTGTACTGTTTATATTATTGCTGTTACTACGAATCAAGTGTACGAAAGTAGCATAATGACTTACGAAAGTAACGTGTTTGTGGAACAATATGTGTCGATATTTAAGCAATTAATTTTGGAACATTTTGTTGTGGCACAGTGAAAGATAACGTAATCACCTTTAAATCCGTCTATGGTGTGTACGTTGTAGTATCTTCCAAACAACACTGATTGGTCAGGCACTGTCGCAGCCCGGAATTAGGCCAACTTTGCATTGTTATACGCCGTAAGAGTCTGACTTTCTTTTTCATAAGTTTTGATTTAATCTCCACTACCTGTTTATACAAAATAGGAATTAAAACACGCAGAAAAACATAGGCAATAATTAGAACGAACCGGAAGTGAAAATATAAACAAAGTTTACTATTTCCGGTATATCACAAAGGTAACGTTTCTCACATCGGATCCTTAGCAGAACGTCTCAAAAACTCTGTAAATTAAAACCTTCTCCTGCATTTGATAAATGAAACACAAAAATATTAGATTAATATATTCGGTTGTGATACCTAACGATTATGTTCCCTGTGACAACCAAACAGCAAGCTGTCTCCATGTTAGACCCGGTGATACCTACAAATGTATGTAGGGATCATTGGCCGTAGATCATGTATCTTATGTGAAAGATTTTATATATAAAACTAAGGCAATTACCACAAATTTGAAGTTTGAGCGGATCATCTTCAGACCCTTGTGAATCCCTGATAATAACAGTTGGACGATTGTCACAATATGATTGGATAGTACCTATAGATTCGTTCCCTGTCCCCGTTGTTTAGCAGGTAGTAGCACTTGACGGACGCGACCTCTACTGCACGGAGCGGGCACTGGGCCGATCATACACGTCATTATCTACCCAAAACATGCGAAAATGTCACAAAAATATCTAGTTTCGCTGACTTTCCAATCTGAGTATAATCGGTCTCCACATGGTTCCAATAAAGTCATACGGGACAGCTGTATTTTTTCGAGGTAATATATTGGCACTCGGGATTGTGAGGTATTTGCCCGATGACAAAAGTATAAGTCTTTAATAAGGTCTAATATATTTTAAATTCACTTTAAATCTTTTTCATAAGTCGCGTGATTAAATTTCTTTATCGATAAGAGCGATGTTTGAGTCGAAGTAAGCTAGGGATGTTTTTGATCGGTTTGAAATACATTTATCAGCAAATTTGAAATCCAGAAAATCCCATTTGTTTGAATTAATATCGGTAGATTGTAGGTGAAATCGATATTGTATTGCCAGTGATTTTCACATACCAGTATAGCTGTGTTCTCTGGTCCTATTACACGTGCAGCACTGGTCGCACGCCTGTGTCACAAGGAATCATATAAATTATTTGAAAGTATATACCTGTAGACAAAGGAAAAAGTACCGATACGTACATGTCACTGTGACTCCGGATATAAGCTCATAGACATAAAAGTTTAGAATATTTCTTTTATAATAACCACTTGTATATAACACTAAATTAAGACGCTTGAACTTTTGGCCCTTGACCCGGATTTGTCGACATTAGACATAAGTTTGGTATAACCACTTGTTCGGAAGTGCTTTTGCGGTAATGTTTTGAGGGGTTCAGTTATTACAACTGAGTGACGTTTCATGTAGTTTTACTACAGTTAACTACCCAGTATCTATTAACAGCGCACGACCAAATACCTGACCACCGATTGATGTATCTAGGACCCATTAAACAAGACTATCTACATCAGCTTGAAACGGAAAATAGATTGACTACCCATACCCCTGGGTTTTTTCTCCGACAAATACCGAACATGTCCGAGAGGGACTTGACCATTTTTGACCAATCAAACCTGCACACATTTTGCATTAATTAACTTTGTTTCTAATGTGTAAAATTTATGCAAGATACACTTTGTAGTCTGAAGGCACAGACTTGACGCTATCTGGGATGGTCCCGGAATTGGCTAACGTGACTGTTTGTATTGGAGTGTACGTCAAACACGTAATAGCTCACTCACACATCAGTACAAGGGCAATTAAACGCTAATTAATTTTACTTTAAAAATCGATTACAACATGGGTGTGCACTACTTTGAAGTCGGGTCTGAAATTCATTGGACTTTTATCTTCAAATGACGACAAAATGGTCAAATTATTGCTCTTGGTATTAAAGTAAATGGTGCAAATTTTCTTTTTATCGACGTCTAACTTGAATCACTGCCTACAAGATTACGGAAGTATGTTCCAGTGTGGTGCCTAGAGTTCCCTATGTAAACACTTAAACTAAATTTCGACACGAACGTAGAGCTGCAATCAATTATCCCAAAATTAATCTCCGTCATTTGTATGTTTTAATCGAGAAAAATTGATAACAGATTGGAAAGAAATCACGCGAGGCGTTACAAAGAGGAATTATAGGAGACAATGTGCGCTGTAGTCTAGGATGTAAGACGCACGCACACCCCCACACAGCGCCGTCTGCCGTCCTGTAGTCGGGCACTTGCGTTGCAGGGTTGGATGTGGTTGACGTGAAAATCTTATACTTTATTTTCTCTTCAGTGTGTCTCAATAAATAATTAGATAATCGTACCTTAGAATAATAACACAGTAACTAAACATTTTCAAATAGGCACATGCATACATCAAAATCAGTTTCATCTTCAAAGTAGCACAAACCCGACTCTAGACTAAAAAAAGGACCACATCAATCCGCCTCTGGACTACACTGGTATGGTTGTACATTGAAGGACCACATCAACCGGCCTCTAGTCTACAATAAGACCACATCAACCGGCCTCTAGTCTTCAATAGGACCATATCAACTGGCCACTAGTCTACAATAAGACCGCATCAACCGGCCACTAGTCTACAATATGACCACATCAACCGGCCACTAGTCTACAATAAGTCCACATCAACCGGCCACTAGTCTACAATACGACCACATCGACCGGCCACTAGTCTACAATAGGACCACATCGACCGGCCTCTAGTCTACAATAGGACCGCATCAACCGGCATTTATTCTACATTAGGACCACATCAACCAGCCTCTAGTCTACAATAGGACCACATCAACCGGACTCTAGTTTACAATACGACCACACTAACCGGCCTTTAGTCTACAATAGGACCAAATCAACCGGCATCTAGTCTATAATAGGACCGCATCAACCGGCCTCTAGTCTACAAAAGGACCACAACAACCGGCCTCTAGTCTACAA
>JAUMHH010182212.1:0-31343 GCA_032359455.1 Chlamys rubida | reverse complement strand
AGATATTTAATCCAATGACGTCTTTTTGCAGATATGGCCGTTTTTGCCTCTAGATTCAGTTCTCGGTTGCGGAATTTTCTGGTGGTACATCCCTTACTCACTGGTATGAATTTTTCAATACAATTTTGGAGAAAAACAGTAAGGTTGTTCCAGGTTTCTTCTACTCCTTGAATAGATTCTAGATGAGTACAGTCAATATCGCCTAAGGATTGGTTAATGCTCTCATAGTCACCTTTGAAAAAGTTCTTTTTTGAAAAGTTATTATGTTCAGTAGGAGGATCTGAATAGCAGATGAGTTTAAATTGGATTCCCAAATGGTCACTTTTACCCAGTCCTTCCCTGAAGTCTACGTCCTGGACCATTCCCTCTTCGTTGGTGAATATTAGATCCAATATGGAGGGGATCTGATTTTCCCTATACCTTGTTGGTTGTTGGATATGTTGATAGAGGAAATTGTCGCGGATGCTTTCCAGGAATAAACTGGTAGGGTTGTTCACACTGGTTAGGGATATTTGCCTTTCCCAGTCAATCTCCTTATAGTTAAAGTCACCCAGCAGAAGTATGTGGGTAGTGTTGGTGGCATCCAGCTTTGCTACTAGTCGGTTTATATTGTTGTTATTTTCGGTGGAACTGTTAGGGCTCCGATATATACAGCATATCTTAAGTTTGTCGGTTCCGTTGAGCCTGACTGTGCATGTTACATATTCCTGGCATAGTTCATCTTGTTCTGTTGTGTCCAGTTCCGCACATAGGGTATTTTTGGTGTAGATCACAACTCCTCTGATTTTGTCACTTCCGAAAAAGGCTGTGTAGTTTTCTAAATGGTAGGACTGGGTATCCACGGGTAGGTTTGTAAATTTTGGAAAAATCTCGGTGAGGCAGATGATATCTGGGTTTTCAGTACTGATGTATTCGCATAGTTCTAATTTCTTAGTTGAGGTTAGCACGTCTACGTTGGAGTAGTATACGTTTAGGAATTCTGTCTGTTCATAAAATGAGACACTTCTGTTTAAAAGGGTAAAACTGTTTTCCTACGCTCTTTCTACTTCTGGTGAGGTGGGTTCTTCAGTTACACTGTCATGGTGTTGTATATCTGATATGTTGCTGTAGATAAGGGTGCTGTCCTGGTCCATTAGCGTGGTGTTTTCAAAAATTGACGAGTCTTGACAGTCTTGTACAGCATTTGTAAGTACACTAGGCCTGATGATGGGGCTTAGTGGGAGGCCCGTTCCATATCCTGTGCCGGTCAGTCTATTTGGAGTCGTGAAGTTCAGATCACGGACTGCCTGTGAGCCAAATTGGTTCCTATTTCTATGGAAATTAGGGCCTGGGATGGGAGTCATTTGCCAATGTGGGTTACCCACTTGGGGAACGGGTAGGCCCGAGGCGGAGCAATCCCCAACCGTCAGGTAACCACTCGTCCCCTGCGTAGGATTACCACTGGTAGTTCTATATCCTGTGTTGGTTGGTCTATTGGGAGTGAGGTTCCAATCCTGAGCTGCTAGGGGGGCGAATAGGTTCGTGTTGTTGTGATAGTAGGTGTCTTGGCTGTCTGTTATTTGGCGATGTGGATTACCTACTTGGGGGACGGGTGGGCCTGAGGCGGAGCAATCCCCATCCGTCAGGTGACCACTCGCCCCTTGCGTAGGTTTGCCACTGGCTGATGGTGATGTTTGATGTGGGGGTCCAGCCAGCACTTTCTTTGCAGTTTGCTCTCTATTCTCTAGCTTTTCTTTCCTCTCCCTCCGTTGTTCCTGAGTTAAGTCCCTAGTTAGCACAACCCGTTTTAAATCACCTTCCATCCTGTTCCTAATCAGCCTGGCTTTCTCTAGTAATTTTTTCTTTTGCTTTTTCTCTCCAAGGACAGCTACTAAAGGCCTTGTAATGTCTGGTTTCTTTTTGCCCATCCTGAAGTGTGCCAGTATGGCCAGGTCCTGTACTTCCAAGGCATCACTGATTTTCCTGATGACATTTTCGTCTCGCGCCTTGTTTGTTAGTGGGACAGAATCGGATTGTTCCGGAACATTGAAAAGAACGATATTGTTCGTCTTGTTTTTTCTTTCTTCCAATTCCTTGTTCCTTGCATCCACCATGGCCTTAACACTATTTTCCATCTTTGCCTCTATACTCTCCTGTGATTTTTTTTATCTCCTGGCTTATTCGACGAGTGGTGTCGGTTTCTAGTTTTGATATCCTAGTATCAATGCCTCTGATACGTTTCTCATTGGAGATGTTTAGGGCTTTCATTGAGTCATCAATGTTTTTTAGCGTGGGTTGAATGCGCTTGCATGATTTGCAGTTGAAGGTTACACTCGCGATATTATTGACTACGAGGTGTCTGTATACTTCCTTAGGCAGTTTTGAGCACTCTTGGCAGAATAGTAGACCACAACAGTCACACGTAATGAAACCTGCTTCAGTTGTTAGAAGTGTTTCACATTTACCACAGGTTAATAGTTCCATGTCTGTGTGATCGTCTCGTCTTCTTTTGCCTACCTGGAGATTTTGACAGCTGTCCTCCTCGCTGCTACTGTAGCCTGTGTTTGAATCCATTTTTAATATATATATATATATGTTTGAATATATTTGAATATAATGTTTTATGAGGTTTTAGTCCCACGTGTATTCTAAGTGTTGGGTTCAGGTACAGTAATTTTTAACTAGGGTTAGTAGTACCCTCCTCATCCAGTATAAGGCCAGTGTGGGTCCAGGGTGGACTCCATCTTTCAGTAGAACGTACGATACCTTAGTTGTAGTCCTGCCTTTTCTACTTTTCCGCGAAGTACACAGGTCCTCAGAGAATTTCGGTGCACATGTTCCTAATGCAGTTTGGTTGATATTGCGGATTCCCTCGTTAAGCTGATCTACTCTGGAACGCAGTGTTTGGTCGCTTTCATTAAAGAGTTCGCAGTTACTGTGTCCTTTAAATCTGTTCCAAAATTTTATTGAGTAGTGGGGGCACTCCAGGATGACAATCCTTATTTTGTCTCCATATCGCACTTGTAATGACTGTAGCCTTTTGTATTGGTTTGTGATATCCTCAGGCAAGATGGAATGGTTTAAGTCAATGTATTTGCCACTTACCTTGCGGGTTAAATCACATGTCCCGGACCAGATCGCGAGTAGAATAGCACCGTGTGTTTGTATAAGCAGGTCTACATTTTCAAAGATGAAATTTACAAGGTAACTGGTACCTTTTCCTGGTTTGATGTTCCAGTTAATTTCTGAGACGCCTTGTCCCCTTTGTTGATCACGTAGTTGTCTCCCTTTGCTGTCAGACACAAACACAAGATGGCGGGAAAACTGGCTATTTTTGAACAGTCTTTCGACGTCTTCTTCGGTTTTGTCCAGATATTTCGAAAGCCTGGATAGACTCATTTAGTAGGTTCTACTGTGTCCCGGATATATAAAGTTGTTGATTTTTGGTAATTTACCAAGTCCAGATCGTAGTATACACCTGACTAACCTCCCGCGGCACGGGACTAGAAAGGTAAACAATGGTCCCCTACACATTATCACGTCGTCATCTTTGTTTCCTTGAAGATCACACCTTAAAATGACTTGATGTATCTCTTTATATATGTATTCTCTACATTCTCACCAAACCTTGACGTTCGATCTATTATACTATATGTAGTTAAACTAATTTTCTGATGAGAGTCGTTGCCGAGAATTTTCTTTCAATCCACCATTTTCTGCGCGCCCAACCGGATGTAGTTGTTTTTCTTTGCATGCTAAGACAACTTTCGGCTAATGAAAAACAAAGTGTCAGAAAGATACATATCAAATCGACCAGACTTTTATACGATTATATCAATTATATGCAATGTTTAAATAATTTTGTGGAAAGAAGTGAAAAAACGATCTCTTTGAAGTCTTCAACATATCGTGTTAATTTGTATTAAATAAAATTACTGTCTTATCACAAAGTGACATCAAAATGTATTCATGCATGCATCAGTAAAGTCATTTTTGTGTTTACACGTATATGTACCTGTGTAGTACCAGGGATGACATGCTTCGACCTCGATAATTTTTGCGCAGACCATGTCTTGCGAAGAATAGACCTCACCTGTCTAGAATGATGTCTTCCTGTGCATTAAATCTAGTATGACATATACAAAATGTGATAGGCACGAATTACACTTACATTAGTACCTGTATATAGTAGCCGGTGCGGCTTTATGATGAATGCGCACTCAGCACCCGATTTTTATTCGTGGTTAATGAATAACTGGGCACATTTTCTATATTACATATATCAAAGCTGGACTAATTGGATGTCTGGATTTTGAGCCAAGTTGTTGTAATTATCAACTGACAAATTAAGTGTAATACTCTTTGATAACATTAAACCTTAGCACATGATAGGGAAACAGTATAAAGACATCCTTTATGAATGCAATCAAATACATGTTATTGAAAGTCAAATATTCCTAATCAAACAATGGCTGTCGAGAACCTGTAGTATTTGTTACACTCTAACAGATGAATTAAGACATATTTGGATAAGCGATAAAGGATCAAAATCAGAATTTATCAGCATAATTTATTATCAGAAAAAAACTTACCGATCAAATGGCAGATCTCATTATAATTCTAGAACAGATAACGTAATCTTTAAAATAAGAGATCATTTTAATCATTTGCTTGATTACGTGTATAGCGACCAAGCAATACTTCAAAGCAGGAGAAAACAATATATTCACGTGCTGTTCTGAAATATATTGTAGTTCTAAGTTTAATATCCTAATCAGATTTGTTTCACTTTTTAAACTCATCAAGCTTAACACAGAGCAAATTTTTCTTCTTTATAAATACTTTTTTGCGTAGAAAACTAAAACAAATTGACGTTGCAATAATTTTACGAGAATAAAATAGTTGTCAAATTTGCTGGTGATTGTGACGTCATCAGAATAAGTCATCACTGTTATGCTCGAGGTAAGCTACTATATTTGTGGTGTAAGTATTCCTTATCATGGGATATATATATAAACAATTTTAAGTTGATTTATCATACAAATATATTTACAAAACTGTGCACTTCGTGGACGCTCGCCACTGAATTTATATCAGTATAACTACTACAACATAATTAGTTTATTTTAACAACATAATGTCGTTCATGACGCGGTCAATTATCATGTACCTTATTAACAACATATATTAAACACGCGACTCTAATTTAACGTTATACATTATGTACGTGTACTTTTAGCTAATGACACTGTCTTTATCAACGCTCCTGTTTTATAATGTAATGAATTGTAAAGATCTAATTATGGTTGTTATCTATGACTAGTGTACCGCTCAGCGGGCAGATAAATCTAAGGCAACATCGTAATCAAGAGAAAAGTTGGAGTCGTACAAAACTATTAAATGTTACGGTAACAACTGCGCCTGGCGTGTTTTACGTGCAGTTTGATACAGGTGTAACCATTTATCATAAGTAGACTGGATACGGCACGGCATGGTGTCAACCACAAATAGAACATCAGCCCAGCCCTACAACTGACGAAATCGCTTACAGTGATCAACATCTATGTAACATGGACATATGCGTGTTATCAAAGTGATTGCCATTTCATGATTGAGTGACATTTGTACTTGTAAACTTTGTAAACAACCACGTGTTCGTCTTTTGAAGTACTAATTTATCACTATCTCTAAAGCAAATAAGAAAAAAGCATTACTTCGCTGTATATATTTTTGAATCAACAACAATCGCTTTAACATCAAAGTAAAAGGTCCGTGTCAGGCAAAAGCGAACTGTATAGTACATGTATGTTCACATGTATTTATGAATTAATCTGTAAAATTGATCGATTGCAGTTTATTTGCAAAACTTGGCATACATAATGTGTACTTTTCTGTTGATACATGCAATATGTTAACAAATTACAAAATGTTGCGTGAAACATGTTGCTAGGCGACCATCTTCAGTCTGCACTAAGGAAATGTTACTGTATCGTCGCCATTGTGAAACTAGGTTCCTATTCCGTCTTTGCATATTGCAGAGTTATCTTCTCTTGTGAGCAGGTATTGATTGTTACGTCAATGGTTTGAGAGAGTAACGTCATCAATTTTTGAGAAAACGACGTAATTTTCGCACACAAACCAATGACGTAACAATCAATACCTGCTCACAAGAGAAGATAACTGCAATACGCAAAGACGGAATAATGATACTTCAATGTGTGTCCTTATTACATGTAGGACAATTGTACTGTCTCTTCCTTCGTTGGTTACCGACATAAGTTCCTGTATTTTGGCAGAGGAGACCATAACCGGTGTCACGAGTGGTACATCAAATGTGAACCATTCCGATGCACATTCTGTTTGCATTTGGCCATTTTGTGCGGGTCCATGGTGGTTTTCCCTTAAGTTCAGTTTTCTCCTATGGTGCTTGTTTTATAGGTACCGCATTGTATTTCAAAATATCTTCTTGTGCATATTCTCACATTCTAAGTTAAACCACGTTTACAAAAAATACTTAATATCAGTCTTTTAAAATACAAATATGGCTCGCATTCCCTTTCACAAACACGAATTTGTTTACAATGGCTGAACCCTAGCAGGTCGGAGAACGAGAAAAGAGTAAACTTGCTGTTACCCACTGCATGATCGAAGGAGGGGATTTCTATTTTTGCCCTCTTCTTGGGGGAACAATGTTAATCAAAATAAATTGCCTGTACTCATTACAATATTAGGGATCTTTCCATTTATCTTTACTTCTAACTGTGTTTTGTTTTCTAGCGCCTTTCTTGGCAATACCTCACTTTTGGCTTTTGTGATGAAAAGTTGCCCAGGCGAGGAAGGCAATGGGTTTCTAGAACATACCAACGTCCTTAAAAAATGATAGTTGTTATTCCCTTTTTAACGTTCAGTATTTAGGTTACGGCAACAACTGGTTCACCTGGTGACCGGGCGGAATGCTGTGCTGCATGCTTTCAGAACCGCGCTACCGCATGCAGGTATTAACACCAACAGATCCTACCTCCAGAACACATACGCGTATGCATGCACACGTGTCTCACATGGAGGCACGCCCTTAAATGACCTAAGCTTTTCAAAGAACATTAATCCCTATGAAACAAAATAAAACAATGGTTGAACGATTTTTAAACATACACACCTATTAACAATTGTGCATTGTTATTGCATCTTGTAAATAATGTTATGATTTATTATCACACAGTGGGTGTTAAGTGTTTTGAAATGTATTTTTTATCATTTTGCTGGAGATTAGATAACAAAGTTTTACGAAAAGTTTTGTCAATTTACATTTGCAATCCAGCTTACAGACGATTGTACGATTACACGTACGATACAGTTTTAGAAAACTGTGTGTGTGGCATCGAATTGTTTTGAAAAAGTGTCTCTTTGCAAATCTCGTGCGGTATGAATCATTGCTCAATATATTGCACGAGAGGAAATTGCGTAACGAAAACAAATGATCTTTCTTATTTCATTATCACACTCTGTTCTCTGCTGAGCTTTTATATTCTCAGTTCGGTGACATAGAACTCAATTGTTCGGAAAGAATTGTTAGGATTTATTGAAATCCTTTTTGATTATTTGATACATGTAATTGGAAGCCCGATTGATGTTCTCTAATAGATGAAATACAAAGAACATTCAGGATATTTAGGTACCTGCTGAAGTCAAAGAAAGGTGACAATTGATTGTTAAAAGCATATCATCGTGAAAGATATTTCGGTGGCCAACAATAAGGATGTGAGCTGCGTCGTCTTGGCCTAAACTATATGTTCGGAAATCTACTATTACCGCTTTTGAAATTATGGAACAAAGACTTAAAGAATGATTGTAATATGTAACATGATTTATTAATGTCATCCAATGATTAGTTATACAAAATCCTCTAGATAATTACGTTTTTATTCTTATTAGGCTTAATATATAGAACTAAAGCAAACAAATTCTGATGAAATGATACAGAATTATCGTCACGAAAGTATATATTTTAAAGTTTTTCTAACAAGGTTTAATCAACGGAACATTCTGTCTATAACATGTTATACAGGTAGCACTGAAGGCTAAATTTAACGTTTTATGCACGTTAAAATATATCCAGATTTTGTTATTACATATTTCCTACTGCTATGAAGATACATTTACATAACTATTGAAAGGAAGAGTACATTCATGTAATCTAGGGAAATATTTTTATTTAACTAGGCGCGTAAGGATAGACATTTATAGATGATTGGAGGAAAATGTGTTTATTGTAAGTGCAATCTACGCGTAAATGTTTGTATTTGTGTATTATAAATATACTGTCATTTATTGTGAATATCAAACAGTTTTGTCCATGCAACCCTCGAGTCGGATGGCTCAAGATGGTAAAGAAACTTAGCTGAATTGATGCATACAGACGCATAGCCGTGTCTACCTGGTATATAATGTACATTATCTCAATGTTACAAAATCATACGTAATCTCCGTGATCCATCAAGTATTAAACTGTCCAGAACCGCCAAGCTCGTTACACTCTAGGCGTGGTGGCTCGGCTACAACATCAGACCGACTCGCGCATCAAGGTCCTGCTGTCACAGCGCCCAATCTCCAGCCAGGATTAGGCTCTTATCGTCACAATCTCGTTCTGTTACGTGTTTGTCCGATACTTTGACGTGATTGATCGATTGCACAAGACCTTCCGAAATGACGATAGATAGTTTAATTTACCAACCTTGGGGTTGCTGGCAGGGTTAATGTTTTAGGTGGGTCTGTTTTTGTTTGTTTTAGATAAGGCGTTTTTTCACCGTTTTAATAATACATTTTACCAAGAGCTTAAACATTGTAATAGGAAATGCATTTTTATTGGATATTAATGGTTTGTATCATTCTGTAATAAATAGCAGATTAAACATTAGCCTTATGTACACGTACATCACTCAGCGATTCAACTATACGCCGCAGCGCCAATCATCTATATATAAAAACGGTTCAGATTTGATCAAAGCACTTTTAGCTTAGCAGCTGACGAAATTCATGCATAGCTTCCAAATATTCTACATTTCTATCAAATTATTGTAATTCAAGCTCAAGCCAATTTTCTACCTTGTATGTATGAAGCATTCTGTCTTAACATCTCAAGTTAGAATATAATAAATAATAATGAAAAAGCAGAATAACTAACGGTACGAAGTGAATCAGACTGTCAAGTCTCAGCAGAATCTTCTCGATGTCGTAAAACTAAAACAGATAATACGCGTAAATCATATATTGACAGTGACAAGAAAATGTTAGTTGTCAGCACCGGGACCAGTATGATTTCTCCAGAGGCCGCCCTGTACAGGTCTGACGAACGACAAGGTGACGTGTTTAGATATATAAGATCGGATCATTAGACTATCCCACGGTAGCATGGCCATGCAATACCAAATGCTGATTTAATATGAAGTAGATGAAAGATTTCATAAAAACTTTTTTTTTTATGAGCCATGTATGGTTTTTATTTTTCTGAAGTGATATTGACGATATGTTGACCTATTATTCACCGTCCGTTTTGCATTCGATACATGTAGCAATGACTTTATACGGTACATCAGACGCTTTGAGATTTGGTATAGTTTGAAATTTCTTTTTCTTGTTTAACATTATGATGTTTTTCAACATTGATAATACGAAGACCAAACAATACAGCATTCGCTGATGATGTGTGGAACATTCTTTTTCGTTTATTCAATTATTTATTTATAGAAGATAAAAATATCAAAATATATCGAGTCATCATTTACGTTAGCTGCGTAATTATGGTTTTAGGATCAGTTGCCAAATACACGTAACCGTGATCCTACGCAATAAAATTACTCTGTAAATTGCTTGCTTATTGTGGATGACGCCAGGTCTGTTATCACTGGCACTGTTTAGTTGATGAGATCGAGACGACGAATTCCATTAACCAACCGTGCCTGCTGTTCGTTTAATAGTGTTGCCGATGATGTCTGTGCTTTATTATTGACATCGAATTATTGTGCAGAGATACAAGGCATAACTAGCCGATAACCGGAAATTGTGTATATGCCCAGGTGATTTCAACGTCTTGGAAATTAGCCATAACTTAATCTGCTGTAATGAAATAACCGATAATTATATGAGAGATGTTCATCAAAGACGAGATACAAATGGATGACGACAAATCGTAACAAGATTGGTTGTCTGTTGTTGCACATTCAAATGAAGATGTTCACACCATACAAGGTAAAATAACTAAAGACAATATAATTTGTTCCCGCTCTAAGCATAACACACACTAAAAATCAACACTGTCGTTATAGATAATGAACTTATAATAGTCCAGAAGTTTAATGACTGGATATGCTGCTTATATGATACTAACCTCACACACGCAATCCTTACAATACTCCGTAGATAGCACAATAATCACTAGGAACACAAATAAGGGAAACGCATACAGACACAAATAGATTGTTGGTGGAGAAGGCCGAACAGAGTAAGTATGTATTGCATCATATAGCCATGTCGTCTATTTATGACTAATGAGTGGTACATTGTACAAAGATTAAAAGAATAGAAATTCTAGTCCAAGTGTTTCGAAACATATATAGAAATACATCAAACATGAACGGTATTTATATAACCCTGACACATACATTGTATGTACGTTTCGTTAAAACCCTAAGCACTACATCCCAAATCGTTGAGATACAACCGTGCTGGAGTTAATTGTTGGTGTGTGATTACGCTATCGCGATTCATGGAATATGTCAAGGAACTTAACCTTGTTTTGACCTCATTAATGCTGCAAATAAAATAAATTAAAATCCTTGAATACATACACATGTGAATATTTCTGTTTCTTATTTGTAAATGTATCAGTCATACTTTGTTGACGGGTTTTACAGTATGTGTTACTACATGGAACCACATACATTTATATTGTATGAGCTATGTGTGCATAGTATACCAACTCGTAGCAAAACAATCCATGACAAAATACCAACTTATTCAAAACTTAATTTTTGCCGCTAATAGTCTTATTTAAATCGAAACATCACTATTTTACTATCACATATAGAAAGTATTCACAGTCAACAGACTTGTAGATAATATCTCAGATATGATACCTACATGTAGATACTTGAACCACTCCAAAAGCAACGTATCTTCTAACTGAAACACCAGCCCTGTTTCCCATGCTTCATCTTTCATGTGAAATCCCACCGGATATCGATGTGCTTAGAACCATGAGAAACTTGACCCGTGTGGAAAAAAGTCTCTGCGATACCCGACCACTAACTCGATTTCACAAGTAGACGTATCCTTAATGGAAATTGTACGGAAGACTGACTTGCTATTTAAAGTGGTGTTTTGATATGTCCAAGTGTGGACATATTATTTATATATATTGACGTGAAAGACGAACATCTCAATGGCTAGGAATTGATTGAAAAGCGTTATTCAAAATTCTTTGACCCTGCACCAGACACGATTTTGTCGCTTCGTGTAACTGCAATATCCGGTATCGCACCGGACGCGATCATCTACGTGATATTCCAAGGCAACGTCACGTGATATATATATCGACGTAAACAAATACAGGACAATCACTGACCTGTTTAGTTTCTTCTACTTGGAAAGATTGCAATTTCCGGGGAAGGTCCCCGTCTGGTCAACACAGATTTTAAGACTTCAAATTGTGTATATATAGCTCTAAGAGTTCAACGGGTCAAACTGGTGTACACTATGCATTGAAGAAAAAAATTGAATTGCATCGTCACTAAACACTTCGGATATATATTTTTCCTTTTCTCTTCAATCTTTTCCCTTTTGCGGCGTTGTCCACACAAACATACCCTGTCTTTAGCACACATACACACATTCAGGTATACACAACATACATGGAGACATGCGGGGTCATTTGTAGATATTCGATACCTTATCAAAATCGAAAATTAATCCTTATAATCTTTGAACCGTGTAGCAACGAAAGGATACTGAAACGTCCAGATATAAGCCTTTGTTTTTTTTATGGATGAATATCATATGTATTTTTAATATAATCTTTGACATTCCACCCAACCAAGTAGTCTATCACATAATTTAGCACACAATCGGCCTATTCAGTTTTCTGGTCAGGAAATCTAACGAAAACTCATGACATGTACTTTTATAGTACGTAGATATAGTGATTAGCGTTTTTTCTTTTAGAATAAGATGATGGTTTAATGTCCTATCAACAACTAAAGTCATATACGTACATAGCTCCTAGTGAAACGTAAGCCTGCTCGTGTGTATGTGTGCCGGTAATTTAGTGTTATACATTGTACGTTCTTGAAATAGCGCGGATCTGATGCCGACTTTATGGTGCTACATGTACATTGTATCTCACTGAAAAACCATGCCGAAAGCACCCATCACAGTATTCCGACCGGTCACATTATGCTGACAACATTAGTCGCCTCTTACGATACATGCCGTGGGTACATGTATCAGCAGGTGTATTCTGTCTCTGAAATACCAAAGAAAACAAACGCAAGAGAATATTAAAGGTAAAATTGACTTTCTGCACACCGCTCTTTAGTTCTAGATTCATATATGAAATACTGCCCTGTTTATTCCGTACCGTACACCCTACTACAGTTTTTCTTGAGGTACTATTTACATGTATATATATTGGTAAAGCTGAAGAATCCTAATGTAATGATTTTATTCATTTAAAAAAAACATTTTCGTTTTGGAATTGCAAACGGTCCGAAGAACTCAGAACATGTTGTGTTCGATTTTTTCTATATTATCGTCAGTTTGCGTGCCGATAAGCAGTTTGTCAGATGAATATAAGTCAAAACCACATGTATCTACAAAGCGAATGGGAGTTTCGTGCTTCACAGTAAAATGTGTAAAAGAAATAAGGATTTTTTTTCAAGCGGCTGTGAGCTACATCTATGTGACCTGTTTTCGCTTCAAATATGCATGTACCCATATCACTTTTAGAGTTTGAAGACAAGTTGAGAATAAACACTAAATACATGGAAATATGTTACATTATAGGGGCTCTCATATCCAACACAAAATAGCTTTTGTAATTACTATGCCATTATCTTCCTGCTTTGAATTATCTCCAATCTGACATTGTCGTCAGCTGTTTTTTACACGAACTAAGTTTTTGTCTATCAAACTCTGTTCAAAATTAAAATTCTTGTTTAAAATTCCCCTGCCACTCAGAATAATTCCTGGAACATCATCATCTCCACAGAGCCTCGTTTTCATTCTTAACATTTAGTGTTGTTTTTTTTTGTATTATGATTTCTTTTCATTCGATATTCATTTAAAACAAAAGTAATGAGATAACTTTTGTCGTTTAGTTAAATATATCACATTTGAAGAAATGAGAACTAGGCTTGCCATTATGCTACACCATGTATTTCGGCGTCTGCCTATAAAAGCCGTACTGAGAGTTACGATTGATGTTAACATACGTTTTTGCCGTTTGCTGTATAGGGCCATTATGGAACCCGTGTGACCTCGTAAGGAGAATGGTACCATCATAGATTGATTATAAAACATATTTGTTCATAATTGAGCAACTTGGATCCCGCAAAATATAGAAGATGCTCCGTGAGGTCTCATCCCGAAATCTGTCCGCTAAGTTCTATATCAATCATGGAAATTTTCATGTATTTCCCATTTTCCCTCAGCGATCGTTTAGCAAATAGGAATTGAAATTGCTGTTTAATTCTAATTTTGTTAGCATGAAACTGATAAATGAATTCTCGTTCAATAACGTCGTTTCGTTACCGTAAACGCCACAACGACTTCACGTTTTGCGGTCTGTTATCTAGCCTTCAAGATGGACGACTTTTGAACGAATTTATGCACTTCAATTTTGACTTCATAGACGATTAATCTTGATTATGTTTAAATCCGTTCGGGGCTTGGGGCGATCGATACTTTTGAGATGATGACTGCGCCGTCGCCTCCGCCTTCCATATACATGTTCAATGTACAATATTACTCTTGTAACAGAAACGGCTTTATGCCTGGTGCGTGACTGGGTCTTGTGGCTGCATGTACAATCTATTGCGTTAAGCAGTTCAATACGTGGACATTGTCGCTTTGAAGTATAACTTTGACCAATTGGGTCTTTGGGTTAATTTGAAAAATTCCAAAATCATAAACACGTGCACACATAAAGTACGTAGGGAGGGGTCTATAAATATTACAAATTAAATAAAGTGAATCTTTAAATTTGATCTGGGACCAAACAGTTTCATCAATTCCGAATTCCTATTCAGTTCTGCGCTTAGCAAAGAGAGATTCAGAGAAATAAATTGCAACACCCCCGCCAAACATATTTCTATCTTTGCGAAATGGTTCACTGAAGCCATCAATGGCGAGTTCGGAATTTGATATAAAGTTATCTAAATGTGTTTCAGCTAAGCATAGGATGTCAACATCCTCTATTATAGTACACAAATATTTAACTTTATTTCGTAAGCTCCGAATGTTTAAATGGACTATGCTTATAGCACAGATTGTAGAACTGCTATCGGGATTGGGCCCTGGATTTGGGTGTATATCACCAGCTATTAACAAAGTAATTATAGCTGAATAAAATGGGTTGAGCATGTAATGGGACAACTGCAGTAAAACAAAACAGACCTGATAGAGACATCTGAAATTGGAGAAAAATGATTTAAAACCTTTGACGTAGTTATGAATAAAAACTAGTATACAAGCTAACTTACAATAGAAACATCCTATGAAAGCCCTCCAGGCACATGCATAATTTCCCATCATGGAGGGTCAAAAGTAAAAAAATACAAAATATTGCTGGAGGTCTTCCAACTGTCTATGAGATGGACAAACATATCCTAGGTAGGGTCTGTCTAATTAAGGAGTGGTCTTTTCGTCTTTATTAGAGGCTTTCTAGAATGTGGTTCAAGAACATACACGATTAAAGGCATTACCAATATGAGAACAGTACTTTGAACTTTGAAAAATAATTGCAATCCATCTTCAGCGAGTTATCTTCAGTTTTACTAAGTCCTTGTTTTCTGGGAATGTTCTTTTGTCCCCCTCTAGCACTTTTAAGATCGTGTTCACCAAATCTGAAATTTGCAAAGAAAAAACTTTCATTTTTAAAATCGGATATATTAAGATAATCCTGTTTATTAAAAAACAAAATGTTGCTCTCATCACGAGAGTTTAGTTCATCAATGAATGAAATGTTGATGTCGATTTTTAAAACTAACTTTATCCTACATGTATTTTGGTAACCATAACGTTAAATTCACATATAAGAAAATAAAGCCTGACACTTGTATCCAGTTATCCACATACAAGTGTACTAGTAATCTGTTCCTGATAAAAAGCGTGCTAATTTAAGGTGAGATTAACGGATGTTATCAGCTCACGCGCCAGAATCCATCTATTGTACTTAACGAGCGACATACCGTAGCTTTTTTGAGAATTTTGGATTTTTTTAGGAATTGAAAAATGCATTCGGTATGATTATATCTTTTTCTGTGGGAAAGCGTTATGTAGCCGGTAAATAGGTTATGACTTCAAATATTCTATATTAAGTTAGGTGACAAAAGAAACGCCGCATGATAAGTTTTCAAACCTCCTTGCGATAGTCACGATCTTATAAATTCACTTTAAATGTTAATTTCAGAAATCAAATTTTGTTAATTTGTCTATATACATGTTGAATATCTTATGTAAGATTTATGTAAAGTCGGAATACAAATTGACTTGATAAGTGCATTGACTTGTTCGGTTAATACCAATATACCGTTCCATAATTAACACCACCATTCGATTTCATGACCCGTCATCCTACAGGTGTTCGGCACTTTTCATACCATACAAACTCTTAATATAAAATGGAAATTGTGTCTTTCAAAGGTAATCAATTTTTCCAACATAATTAACCTTTACATCGTCAATCCCCCCAAAAGCAATGAAATACATTAACAAATCATGATTGATTACTTTTTCATCAGACATTCCTGCATGCCTATCTTTTCGATAAAGCAAACACATGTGACAACATATAATCTGCTGCCTTACAATAACCTGTATTAAGTATATACAAATGACGATAAGATCTCACATTTATGAAGAGATATGTATGGACTTTTCTGGATTAGGTCATAACTGTGTACTTTTATGTTCGTTTATATATGCGCCAATTGTTTAAACTTGCATAAAAGTCATTGAATTTTAAGCGGATCTTATTTGAAGACACATTAAAGATAATGATTATATACAGTATTTTTCGTATTACTAGTTTGGCGTTGTATTAGCAAATGCATCTGCGTTTGGTATTTATAGTGTACACATATTAAAAAGTCTTTCCAACCCTATTATCAAAAGAATAGGCTGGGAAATACCATTTCACATAATTACAAACCAGGCGCAGACGCCTTGGGAACGCAGTGACAGTAAATCAATCAATTTGTCCCGAAGGGTTCAAATGTCTCTCGGAACGTATTAATCTTCATTTATAGTAAAATACGTGTACATTCAAATGTCAAGAATTGCATTGATATATGACATACTAATATATAGCATGTTTTAAGTGACCGCTTTAGGTGAAAACTATACCACAAAATCCTATATTCGTCCCTTGTTGTAAGTTTACTGTTAAAGTCAACCAGTAACCCGTGATAGATATTTAATACATAAATGGTGCCTTATGACATAAGGAAGGTACAACTAGATATACCACAGACGATGTCCCTAACGTTTTTAACGATGATTGATTCCTCAATTGGAGAACAACCTGCATACCTCACACAAGGAGATACAATAGGAATTATTCAACCAACATGATGGTTGTATGGCTGGGTAGATGCTCATCAAACTTGATCCCCCTTCCTATTACCACACCCCCGCCCGAAAAAAGAGTTCATGGAATGACAATTTTATGACAATTCACATATATGTATTTCATATACAAATGCGTTATTAATGTACCTTACTTATTAGTCCATTTGAATAAAATACATACAATGTATGAATATTTATTCAACAAATTGCATTAAATTTATATTTTCATGTCATTGTGATTTTCATCCCATGCTGATTAATTACTTATTATTTCCTTGGTTACGTAACACAACATAAAATGAAGTGTATATTAGCATGTCGGAATTTATTATCATATTCCCTTAAATGCAAAACACTTACAATAACGACACGTTTTTGATAATAACATACAGAATTTTGTAAACTGAAGAAGGCTATTTAGTTTGTGCTAATTACATTTAAGTATCTCTGTCTAAACAGAATCGTCCATATGTTTGAATTAATTTAGTGTTGTACATGCAATATGCTTTCCAGAAATATGGTTATAAGTCTTTGTTGTATATATGCGGCACAAGTACAAGCTGATAGTATTCAAGGCTGTTTTTCGAAAACAAAATCCTGCTAACAACATAATAAGTATCTAATATTTAACTAAAAAATCATATTTGAAAGAAACAATTTAAAATAAAACTATTTCCGCTGCGTGTCATCAGTGTGTTAATTTGATATTTACTTATACACACCGAAGTGCAACGTGGATTAAATGTCAAACATTCAATCAAAATAGACACATTTCAAATCAAAGTGACAGATCGTACAGTTTAATGTCTTCTATGTTAATTAACTTTAAAATGTATAACTTCATTTGAATTCATAATTAGAAAACGTATAGGTAGAATAACACACTGCTGTCATAACCTAAAGAATTTTCTATTTTTTCTCTCTTTTAGATAAATTGGATGATTGTGTTCGGAATTGGGTCCCATAATTCAGGTTATAAATTAGCATTTACTGCAATAAATATGTCGAGGTATTATGAGACAAACAAGCGTTCAAACAGAATCAATAATTAACAAACGGCTTTATTACTGGGGTTTTCCTGAAACACTTGCTGGAGTTGTGATCAACAACACTAGTGGGGGATGGATTAAAACGTTTAACTGAACACAATGGTTTTCCAGGTAGACACGGAAAGGGAACACATTAATAGGAACTGAGGGGAAATAAGGGAAAAAGCATAAACAATAATACAAGAGAAACAAACCACAGAAGGAGAAACCGAAACAATATGTACCGTGCACCATATGTGGCACCAATCATACTGTGAACCATCTTCAATGTGTTTGTTAATCACTTGTGATATGATAATTGATTGTCTTTATTCATGGTAGCACTAAACCTCCATAGTCTAAAATCCGGTCTCAGTGATGACTGTAATATTTCTGCAGCATTTTGTTTTATAAAAGAATGGCCAAAGTAGTAAATCGGTGAATAGGGACTCATATATCCAATAAATCTTTCGATGACATTATCAATGGGCTTACTAACTGTATTTGTTTCTATTCGACAACTAGACACGTAGAATGATCAGTGTATGAGGACTGGCATCGTGTACATACAACGGTTTATCCATTAAAAATTGGTAAGACAACTACATAATCTTCATTATTTTGAACATGCTCTGGAGAATAAACCAGGTCTGATAGAAACAGACAAAGCTTGTGTTACTAACACGGAACCTGATCTGTATAACACAAATGTTCCCATACCATACAACAGCATGTCTGTGTATTGTGCTCTAAGCGTGGCTTTTAGCGATCCATTTAGGGCATAATTACTGTTATATCGGTGTGCCACAAATACTCCCTGAATGTCCTTTTGCATTAAAGTGCATTAGTGTTACTATGCGTGTGTTAATGAGCAAATTAAATCCCAAATATGACGGAGCGACATGCATGTCCATGCACCTGCAGTATATTTTCAAACCAAATGAGCAAGCTTCCAAATTCGCTTATTATTTGCTCATATAATACATATTAGATGGGGAAAACCCATAATACTTAAGGCAGTAAATTATGACCAATTTAACACTTGTCTGAATTCTACTACAAGACAATATGGAACGTTCTGAAGAAACAATTTTGTAGCCAATACATTTTCAGCTGTATAATGCAAAACCAGCAAATCGATGTGGAGAAATCAATACCCCGATTTAACGTTATCAAATGTAGACATCATAAATTAGTTTTCTGATCAGATAAAAGTTGCGATATAGTTAATTAAGTTTATCTTATGATATCATAAAATGGATTTAATCCTGTATTAAAACTGACTTTTTTTAAAATGTAACAATGAATAAATAAATAACATCAAATATTATGAATGAATATCGAAACGGCTCCGTCAGTTGATTGCAGTTCAACAACTGCTGACTAGCATCTTTCTTAGAAGACCTAGACGTACTATTGTTTGTTTTATTATTCACATGATGAAATGAAATAAGTCTAACTTACATTGCGATTGCCTGTGGATTAATCAATAATATATGTTTTGAAAAACGGATACAAAAATCAGGGAAAATGTGGTATGTTTCACAAAAGCATGATTGATGTGGGTTTATACGTATATAACTAAAGGACACAATGGTTTTTTTTACTTTACAGTTGACACTCCATCATCAAACTAATTATGGAAAACATAGTAATCTTGTCATAACCAGTGGAGACCCACTCCATCGTAAACGATGTTGTAGACAGCAAAAGTTATTCATAAGTGCAGTCAGAGTTAATTCTAATGCTAATTAGGGAGCTAACCTACATGGAGATATACCTGACCATATGATGTGCGGCTGTGTTAGACGATATAAATAAATATCTCTGTGAGGATTAGGGAGGCTATAGTCACTCCTCATTTCAATAACATGACATTATTAGTATGGAAATATACGTGTGATTGGTCATAGCCGTGTTGTACAGGACAGTTTGATATTTCCTTCATTCATATATATAAATAAATTAATTCATAATTTGTTATCCTTAGATTTTACTACTTGCTATAAAACAACATAGATAGCCTAGGATAAGATATATCTGAGGAGCGATAAAACTTGATTGGCATCTAAAACCGTTTCTTAACGCAATGGTTAAATATACAGAGTTTGACACATTTCAAGTATTATCATATTTTCCAAGTAAAACAATGTCGGCATTTGAAGAAACCGAGGAGAATTCTTTCGAGACAGCTACGCGAGTTATCGTAATTTGTAATCTACTTAAGCCCGAGTTTTTATTATGGCTGTGAGTGTTGGGCACGCAGGCAACGAGGTGCGTCCTGTACAGTGAGTCTTACGGACATTAATCTCCATATAACAATCTGGAGACAGTACGGCTCAATGACGGATAACACAAAGACAATCACTTACCAGTGTGACCATCAACACCGTGTCACGGCAGGTCATCAGTAGTGCGCGGTCAGTGTGTAGGCCTACATGTGTAAAACAGTGGACACATGATGTTCAAAATAGCCACGGCAACGTAAAAGGTGAGTGCTTATTCTGTTCCTTTACGTTTAGTCATTTACCCTACAAACATGGCATTACGGTATTTTTAATAACCATTCTTTTGGATATTTAGACATTGTCGGGGATTTGTTTTGCATGAATAGTAAGTTTGATATATAAATGTGTGGTTTTTCGATGCAACGTGTTATGTGGTTTTAATGAAGACGAAGTGGGATATTATTCCTAGATTTTTTTCTGTGAAATAATGTTCATGTAGGTAAACACGATAGAGAATATAGCTGTGTGGTGTTGTGTCGAAAGGCTATAAATAACGTATTAATAACATATAACTCAACCAGTTACATAATATCACAATACAGCTACCTGCATGTAATATCACAATACAGCTACCTACATGTAATATCACAATACAGCTACCTACATGTAATATCACAATACAGCCACCTACATGTAATATCACAATACAGCTACCTACATGTCATATCACAATACAGCTACCTACATGTAATAAGGCTTCATCAAGTCCTGAATATTAGACAGAATAAATAAACGAGATGGCGCGTTTGTTTAATTTTTTTTTTATAAAACCATCTAGATAGTATTATTTGTTTTTTGTTTTGGGGACCCTCGACTTATGGGAATATTAATGGAGAAATGTATTGTGTCATGTTGGCACACAGACTTTATCATAACCTTTACTCCGAAGACATTATACACTAACACACAGGTACATCTCCTCGCTTGAGTTTTATGTCACTTGACATCCGACCTCTGCTGTAGTTAAGTGTTGTTGCATGTTTCGAGATTATATTGCAGACCAAATATAACACTTTATTTCACATTGAAGCGGTATGACGGTATGACATTTCTCGGTCAAACAAAACCTATTATATGTATTTTAACTGAACACAGTAGTATTGAACCAGAGATATTGCATTGAATTTATCAACGACAAAACACTTGTTTCTGACTAGTCCGGATACTCTCATTTTCGAAACACCGTAATATTAAATGTCCTTGATTACTGGAATAGGAAATGACCTATTAGAATTAAGTGCATTAAGATGTCCATGTTATGGGCGTGTCTAGAAAGAGATTACATTGTTGGTCTGTCTGACCTTTCCCTCGTGCAATACTACAGTTCCCGATTATGTTGTCATGCAGATAAATAGTGTCATAATTGAAACAAGGTTGTCATGCTGGTGAGAAATTCCATTTTTGAATAAATAATGAGAAGCATCATGTTTGATAGAAGACTATCATGCAGGTTTTAAGTATTGTGTTCGATGTAAGTGTCGGAATTCTCATGTTTGGAATACCATGAAGGTAAAGAAATGTCATCTTTGATGCTCGGATGTTATACTTATGAGAAGCATCATGTTGAAAACATGGTCGAAACGCTTCTGACAAGTGTCATGTTTCAAGCAAGAGTGAGACGTTCCATGTTTGATATAGGATTGTCATGTTCGATACAAGATTGGGGAGTGTCACATTCGATAAGTTGAGAAGTATAATGGTTGAGAAGAGTGGTCTGATACAATGTTGTCATGCAGTTAATGGGTGTAATATCTGTTTCAATTATTAGACGCTGTCTATTTGGCACAGGGATCCGTAGTGTTATATGTGTTAGATTTTAGGTTAATATACTAATAGGTAAATACTAATCACACAAATTAATATGAAAACATATTAATGAAGAATTAGGTATTTTAATTATTACCTTTACTTGATTGTTGAATGTATCGTTATAAATTCATTTATATGTTCCATATAGACTATGTTTGATCAAGCATGGCGGTATTCAGGTTCTATTTTGTTATTACCAAGGTTATGGAAAATATTTTCGGAGATACAATGTACATCTAATTTGGAAATTGTGAACACCTATTTGTAATTGTGGTTGTATTTATTAAGGTTAAATTGCCAACAGGATATTTCTATATATGCACTATATTATTGTTTGCTTTCTGTTAGCTTCAAGTTCAGATAATCAACATTCATCAATATGATTATACATAACTTGTTTTTTTTCGTTTCAGTTGTGCAAAATGGATTATTTTTCGACAATTTATGTATTGTTAATAATGACATTAGGCTATTCAAATGAAATAGCTGCACAACGAAAACATGCCTTTCAATCACAAAACTCTCAAAGACTTCACAATAATGGTTTTGATAGAAACTCACGAACATCTACCTCAGAGGCATTTGCAAACAATAGGAAGTCCATGATGATCAGTGATCCGGCAAATGCATTTAACTTCAGGCAGAATGCAGGACGTGGATTTGGACAAAATGTAAAGAATAATTATCGTGGCCGTCAAACAGGAGGAACATTTCGGAATCGCCCTTTGGGCCCAATACCTCCATCAACCAGGAAAAAATCTCCGTCTTTCAGTATGCCTGTACTACCCAAACCGAGAGTACGACAATGGCCAATGACAACAACACCTGGGTATATGCTGCCTACTACTACTGAGGAGCAGTACATAGTAGGGTCCGCCGTAGTGTCTAAACCAGCCAAGTTATCTGGCTGGGCACGTAGATCTAATGGAAGATCAACGGGAGAGTGGCAAGGAAACACAAATGGCCCACCTTCAAAAACAAATAATGTGAAAAATGGACCTGGTCGTAGGACTGATGAATATATTTATATGGTTAATGGGCACCCAGCTAGGCCACAGGAAAATACCTGGAGTAATGAGGGTATTCAGCAGCAACCCCAAAGTGGTAATATGAACAACAATGCAGGTCGTAAAACGTTTCAACCAGATAAAAATAGTGTGAACAAAAGACAATCATTATCAAACAATTTTCATCAAAATAGTCATCACGTGAACAAAAATCGTGGACAATTCCAAGGAACTCAGAATAAGAGGAACACCGTCAATCCCGCGTTCCAGCGTTACTCTAGTGACCCCGTTAAATTTCAAACAACGGGAAGGTTTCAACACAGAGAAAACAATAGAAAGTCTGGAGGAATGGCAAACAATAATAACTTAGGTAGTTCAAACAGACACGCATCATTAAGTATGCAAGTAGACCAGCGGAGAATGGCGGCTGTCGGTTTATCTAATACAGACGAACGATGGAGAAAGGGGTCTATGTCATCACCGGATAACATGATGACATTAACTCCCAATGAAAATAACATAGGTATGAATAGGATACAGACGACAACCAGCGATGGGAACACGCATTCCTTACCGAGTACGATGTCAATTAGAATATCACATAATGGACGTGTTTTGCCAAGTGTTATGCCACAACTAAGCCCGACACGGGGAAGTAAACATTTGCTTCAAAATGGCCACCAAACACCAGACACAGGTAATATAAACATGGTTTCATTTCCTCAGAGCCGACAGTTCATTAGTAGCCCAGTTGGTGTTAATAAATTACCTATTCCATCCCCACGTCCAGCAGGAACGTCAGCAATTCCAGCTGCTAGCTTACATATAAACACACGAATTGTGCAACAGAGTTATCCTTCACCGACAAGCATGAAAATGGGACAGTCAACTCCGGGATTTAATCGTTCTCCAGTTCCACCCTACTATATAAAAAATCAAGGAAATGATCCATCGACAATAACGGGATCGGCACGAAGCGCGAAACCAGATACTGGGTTCAGTACAAGTCCTTACAATGGACAAAATGCACCCCTTCGACACCATATGGGTATGTTAGTACCGTCAGTAATCGGTATGGATACTAGGTCAACACCAGGACAAAACAGAGGACCAAATCCAACCCCAGAAATACACATGAGACCAAGATCAACCCCAGGACATCACAAAGGACTAAGACCAACCAGAGAAAGACCAACACCAAGTCAACACATAAGACACAGACCAACCCCGGGTCTATATACAAAACTAACTCCGGACCAACCAACCCCGGAACAACACAAAAGATCAAGACCAACTACTCCGGGTCGGTACACTAGACCAAGACCAACACCGGGTCAACACACGAGACCAACACCAACCCAGGGTCAATACACAAGACCTACCGCGGGTCAATACTTAAAACCAAAACCGACCCCGGGTCAACACATGAGACCAACACCAACTCAGGGTCAATACACAAGACCTACCGCTGGTCAATACGTAAACCCAAAACCAACCCGAGGGCAACACATACCACATAGACCCATCCATGAGCAAATTATGCGACCAATGAAACCACCAAAACACGCCATGGTAGGGATGACACAATTTGTACGACCTAGTAAATCTCAAGTTGGACCTATACGATCCACTATATCACCAAGAGGATTACTTGCCACACCAATTCAGCCATCTTTGCCACTGAAACATCAAATTGACATGCCAGCTTTACCGGAAAAACAACAATATAATAGAAAAGTGCGGCCGTCAATAGCACCTATAGGGCCACTCGTTAAAACGATGCAATCACCTATGCCTATTAGAGGAAAAATGAATTGGCAAATGCGGCAACCGATGTCTCCTCTCGGACAGCAGGTAAGGCCAATACAACCGTCGGTATCACCAAGGAGACACAGCTTGGGGCCGATGCAGTTATCCACCCCACCGAAAGGACTACACAATGGGATTAAAATGAGACCGACTGCAAGAGGTGTTGGAGTGAATTTCGCACCAAGTCAACGTCCACTGCTCCACGACTGGCCTCAACCAAGTGCAACGAGTTTACTGGCTCCATCGGTACGACCAAGAAGTAATTCTGATATTGTAGACGTAGTGCGTGGACAACCACAATCTGAGAGAAACACACGTGTATACACAGAACAGATTACGCCAATTGAATCAAATACTAGTGACATTGTGAAGACTTCAGGCATCGAAAACACGGCAGACATGTCAAGTGACTATATATCAATGACATGGCTACATCATCAAAAAGCCGGAATGTCGCATAATTTAAACCAAACTGGTATAGAACTGGTACCGACATCAAAAACACTACCAGATGACGACAATGGTCATCAGAAAAGTAATAGTCATCAAATTGAGACATATATAGGTGAAATTTCTGGAAAAGCTATGAACAAAGCTGGTAAATCTAACAAAAAAGATGTGACTAATCCACTTTCGAAGGATGCCGTGATAGCATCTCAATTTCAGTCCGGACTTAGAGACAATGTGAAGGACAGGGAAGTCAATGTTACAACAGAGGGTCGTCTCAACAGAGTAAACGCTCAGCAAACAACTGCGACTCCATTCAAGCGAGTGACATATTTAAAGAACGGAACAGTCTCTAACATGGACAAGTTTTTAATCCCAAGGCCGAATAGTTTTGACACAGAACCGATAACTGTAGAAAATAAGACGAAGTTAGCAGCAGATAAAAAAGTAAACAGTTCACCAACAGGTTATATAACTGAAGACACCAAGACAGTAGTACCAATTATTACTTCAAATAAATCCCCAAAACAACCAATGAGGATATTTGATATCAATGCGTTCAGTATCATTAGATCGCATTTTCTGCCTAAAGTGCCAGTGCAGACGACAACAAAGATAACATCCACAACAACTTCAACAATTCGTTCCTCGTCAGTCTCATCTTCTAAACTCACTCCACAACAAAGTTCGCCAATGTCTGCGAGTAGGCAAAATAGTATCGTCAGTACGACAACACACTCACCGACGTCTACGGCGTACAACAGTGGCGCAGAGGCGAAGTTAAGGGGCACCACCAAAGCAACAACTACAACAACAATGGCCGCCACTACATCAAAATCCATTTTTATCAGAAACAAAAACGTCATACCACCGGCTTTACAGAAAATGATGGATGCTTTAAGACGACCAGGGTTTCAAGCAGGTATCCCTATAAACTTAAATCAGATCATCGCTTCCGATACAGCAGCGGCAGGTACATCCAAAAATGTGAATAGGTACGAAGAAGCGGGCGGTATTAAAGTAGGAACTACTCTTGGCATGCGTCTTGGCACTCCTACGGCAGGGTATCAAGGCAGTTATGGAACAACGAACATTGAAATAACAGCTGAAACATCAACAACAATACCTACATCACCATCACCACAATCAACAGTAACAATACCTTCAACAATGACAACGATAGATTATTCAACTAGCGTGGTACCTATGGAAACGTCGACATTGTCGACGCCAGTATCATCATATCCACTGAATCAAGAAACCATACAAGATCTGTATCACACTCCGTCTGTAGTTCAAACGACAACAGATTCTGATCTGTATAGCACTACCCCCTCTGTACCACAAAGGACGACAGAATCCAAACCTGCGCCTATTACAGGAATACCGTTCTTTGTCGACCATATCTTTTGGAAGGATCCTAATATAAAACTCGCCGTTGGTCCATTGATGCCTTCTATGGAACCAACGACTGAGACACCTAAGAGGAGTACCACAGGTGATAACATCAAACCCAGCGTATTCTTTGGTCTGTGGTCTCCTGAAGTACATAACAATTCAAGTACAGAACAGACACAAAAAGTCTCAACAACTAGTTCATCAACGTCCGGAAGTGATATAACTAACAATGGAATATCTTACTCTGTTGTGACGAACACATCACCTAATGCACCTGTAGTCAGTATCAACAATTTAGTAACCTCTGAAGCCGCGTCTCCGACGGTGACATCTACACAAAGCAGATCTCCGAATAAACTCAAGGTATGTACAAAACAAAGCAAAACAATTATAATTCATTCAAATAAAAATATAAACTATTTCCTTTGCTATAGAATGGTTCTTTAAGTTTCAGATGTTCAATTTGATGTAACTCGTCATTTCATTTCGCAAATGCTTAATAATGATATATATTTACTTCAAATCTATGTTTGTATTTAAAGTAAATATGTTACATATCATTTACCAAGAAATACTACATATATAGCCTAAGACTAAATAAAGCCTAAATAAAAACACAATTAAAATTCATCTATTTATCAATAAATTTGACTCTATAGATTAATTTTATTTCTTCCTCCATGAACTTTGAATCAGTCTGTTCAATGGGTCATTAGGACAATTTAGTGAATTATCCCGTGTGTGTGAGACTGCTCGCAAAAACCTTTTAGAAAATATGGGAAATTAACAATATAAATATATAATATATTTGTGACGTGACTACGCCTTTCATATGGCAATCTCTATACATGTATAAAAGCTTAAACGTCTTTAATTCGATTATATTTTGTCAAAATTAGATTGAACAGCATATATTATTTGACGTATTGGTATACACCAGAAACAATCCTCTTCAGATATTAGTTCATTATACTGACTTCTGAATGATAAACAGCTGCACTTAAAATTAACTCGAACGAGACATGAGTAAGTGACAGTAGTGCGTGACGGTCTGGTACGCAGTTTACCTGTGAACTGATATGTAACACACAAGGTATAACTGGACACGTCACTTCTCACATAACTGACCAGTTGATGAGTTGGCTGTTGTGGAATATATGTCATCGCTTGACAAGTAAATATGACATATATAGGTAGATAAGTGTTTTGTTATGTGCCGCGTCACAGGAAGTAGTGTTTGATAGATTTATTTCCGACTTAGCGAGACTTCTACTACATAAGAATACATTCCACCATTTCACCGAATGAATTTAATACATACAATGATAAACTATGGATGTTTTGTCCAAAATTACAACTTCATTTAAACCCAAACTTTTGTTATTGTTTTAACAATGAAATCTATGTTTAAACACGTGTATAGAATGATACAAAAACAAATAGAAAAAACCCCAGAAACAAGCGTGTTTTTACGTCATAATTGTATAATTATTTTTGATAAAGCTAATTAAAACCTATTTGGGTTAAAATGCGATTCTAGACCTCGGTTAACGATTGAATCATTTGCGTTATTGTGCTATTACAGCTGTAACTATGAAGGTAGCGATGACCCGGTCAAGTTAGTTCTTCTTAACTCGACTGTTGGTATACACGATACCAAAATAATACTTGCAAGACTAGAATAAGCTGATATGATAATTCAAGACTGAAAACCTGCATTCTTCTTAATCAAAATGTTTGGAAAGTAACAGTGTGATATATTTTTTATAAGAAAACTTATTTTTTTTATTAAACAATGCATCATATCAATTGGTTGTCTTCCTTTTTTCCGTAAATCAGCTGTTATTTGTATATTTCTTTTAATATTTTGTATAATGGTTAAAACATAGGGTTTGCTTATTGAGATTACTTGTTTACATATGGTAATGATAGTAAACTAAAGGGGTTAATATTGTAATAAATAGTAAGATAATTAAATTTCCCTGTTATATATTCGGTAATAAATAGTTTCACCTTTCACCTTTCTGTGTTATAATAGCACGGTAAGTTAGTTCCCTGTGTTATATACGGCACCAAATAGAATAATTCACTTTCCTGTGTCATAAACGGTAATAAATAGTAAACTTATTCAGCTTCCTGCGTTATATACGTTGATAAATAGTAAATTTATTCAGATCCCCGTGTTATGTACGGTGATAAATATTGAACTTATTCAGCTTACTGTGTTTTATACAGTAATATACATTAGACTTATTAAGTTTCATGTGTTATACAATGTAATGAAGAGTAGATCTATTGATTTTCTTATGTTAAATATGGTTATAAATAGTAGACTGATTGGGTTTCTCTGAGTTATTTACGGTAATATTTTACGTCTTATTTATTTACTTGGTGCTTCCTTATATATGATAATAAGCCTGACAGACAGGTTGGTCCTGGCCATCATAGATACAGGGGATAGGTGTTAGATGCTCTGTCAAACAAATTCATAATCTCGACTGATAGAATGAAGGTCAGGTAAATGTATGTTAATACGCCATTCGTGTATTAATAAGCATATTGGATACCTAAACATTATAAAAATCTAACCTCGTAATTCATTTTTGGATGACGATTGATTGAATACAGGATTACCTCACGATACGGTAATCAAACTAATATATTACAGATTACATTAACATTACACAGCTGCATGTTTTCCCTACCTAAATTTTCTTAAAAATATTACAAAAACAGTTGGTTGATTTATCACTAACGATTATCCAACTCATTAAACTAATGAGTTGGTAATCAGAACTGTGGTCGAAAGCCCAATGATAAACACTTAAATAATGTTAACCACTTAATTATTAAACAATTTTGCATATTGTTATTTTTTAAAATCTTTATTTTAGCAAAGGCGAAATAACGTTAATTATAGCGCAACGTATAATAGGTTAGAATACTTAATTATTCATACATCATATTAAGTACGGTATTATCTTTAATTTTTACAGGATGTCGAGGGTGTCGCGGATGTCGGGTATGAGATAGCACCTGTGACAAAACTAATGAGCAACAATCTAAAAAAGAACACCACCAATCTAAGGCGACAACTGGAAGACATGTTCGTGCCGTCGTCCATAAGTCCATTCACGAAGTCGTCAAAGACAATTAAAGATTCGGCAGACAAGGCTTCTTATCAAACACAAAATGAAGCTACTGTTAAACTACGTTCAAAGGCAGACAATGGTGGCCAGAACCACGTCCAGACAGGCATTTCTGACAATGGTGGCCAGAACCACGTCCAGACAGGCATTTCTGCAGGTGTCGCTGTTGAAACACCATCTCTGTATTCTAAGAAATCTAAGTCAGTTCAAAGATCTGCATTATCAACGAATACTAGACTTCAAAACGCTTTTGGTGCGCGGCATTCGCTATTTCAGGGAATTATTATTGATTCCTCTTTTACAGTAACCTCTCCAAAGGCTTCTTCATCTCCAATTCCGCTTCCGTTTGATAAAAAGCGTACGTATGGCGAATCAAAAAATATGAACACAAAGTCTGGTTTTGAAAAGCAAACACAGATTTCAAAATCAAATTTTAACGCTAAAAAGCAAACACAGATTTCTCAATCAAATTTCAACGCCCAAAAACAACCGCAGGACGCCCAATCAACTTCCAACGTCCAAAACGAAGTGCAAATATCTCAATCAAATTTTTATATCCCGCAACAAGTAAAGAGATCGCGATCAAAAGTTCCTAAGTCGGACAAATCTATGACATTATTTGAAGTTCCTAATTTTTTCACTCATATGAATCCATTTTCAAATGAAGACGCAGGTGTCAAGCACAGATTTCTGAAGCCAAAGACATTACAAGGAGCTGATAAACCCTTCGAAACCGCGGTAAATGCACCTGTTTTTACCCCTGCAGCTCCTAAATCACGCAAAGTCGTAAGCAAAACCAAAGATATCAAACCTAGTGACCATGTGTCGCAGACAACAGTTTCGGAGAAGAAATACGATCAAATAACTGGAAACAAAGCTTCAAAAACGGAAAGTGGTGTTAAATACAGAGCTACGAATGTATCGACCGCAGACGCTAAATCAGATTCAGTGAAGAAGGGTGTAACTAAAACAGAAACCGATATAAAGAAACAAAACACCGCCCAGTTTAATACTGCTCCACAGGGAATTTTAATAGACGCAAGCTTCATGAAAAATTTGCCGTTCTTTCTCGGACCTGTGGACTCTAAATTGTTTAAGGGAATGCAGAGAAAAGAAAGTCCGAATCTGAGGCCTCCAAGTGGTCGGATACCTCAAAGAATAAAATCTGTACCAACAACTTCGTCGTCCACAGTAACACAAAAATCAGTACGGGATAAACCACAAGCGAAACAACCACGAATTAAAATGGAATATGATTTAAAAGGTGAGTTTACTCCACTGAAAAGGAATTGAATTATGTGTATGAACCTCAATGTCCCTCATGTACTAATGCAATAACAGATACGCACAATGAACCTCAATGTCCCTCATGTACTAATGCAATAACAGATACGCACAATCCTGTCACAAATAGGTTTCAATTCAAACAACTAAATACATTCTAAAACGTCACAAATAAATAATAATAATAATAATTCGAGGTTCTTATATACCGCTTTATCACAACCTAGTAGGTCGTCTCAAAGCGGTTCACAAATTATTATCCGTGGTTATAGGGCCTTTGCAACCAGCCAATATCTTTCTCAA
>JAUMHH010182211.1:33471-53778 GCA_032359455.1 Chlamys rubida | reverse complement strand
AAATGTGTATGCAGGCCTTGCAAGGCTTTGTCAAGGCTCGTCTGAAAGCAGCATCAGATTACTAGGTTCGACTTTATTTAATAAACGAACAACTCTGGTCCAACCGGTCCAACCGGTTCAACCGGTTCAACCGTTTACACGAAAACGACCGGTGTGTTAGTGTTTTCCCGTCTTTTTCTGTACGTGTTCATCGATACCACATCAGTCCGAATTTCTATCCGAAACTCTACGCGTCCGAATTAACAAAGTTACGTAGTGTTTTCGATGCCAAATTATATTAATTTTGTAGACAACAAACAAGATATTTTTTCAGTTCACTCATCCCAATGAAACATCATTTCTTAGATATCGCTGAAATCCGCGTCTTCAAATTCCTGTATTAAAGTATATAAGAATTGTTTAAACGTATAACTATGCAGATTAATGGCTATTTACCATTTACGTCATATATTTATTCCATTTTATTAACCCCTTTCCATGCATGCTTGAACCTCATCAAGTAGCTATAGCGAAAACAGATCCCGGTGAATAAAATAATTTGTTCTTTGAGTGCTTGAATGTTTTGTCGATTAATTTCTTTAGTAAATAACCCATCCTAGAATTATTGTAAACACATGACTACCGTATGTGGCAGTGAATAAATTAACATGTATTTATGTTCTACGTAATGAGTCACCCATCGTGACGTCAGAATCGTTACGACAATCGATTTGACGCCATGATTTACATTTCGGAGATACAGCATCTAAATAAACCTACCAAATTAAAATACTGTTATCAAAGCATATGACTAAGAATATTCTGACAGGTTAATGTTTTCCAATAAGTAAGTGCTCGGGGTTTTCCGTAAAATTGCTAAGGGTAATCGGAAACTAATCATATTGTGATGTGATTCAAACTTCGTCGATTAGCGTTCGTCTCCAAGCGGAATTGGTAACTAAACGGAACAAACATATTCACCAAAATGCGCTTTAGCGGAAGATGTTGTAAGCAAATTTGGTTTGGTAAATTTGTTCTTTACTTGCTGTTAATAACTATGGTCATGTAAGGTCTGGCGAGGTTTTGATGGTAGAGGAAAACCGGAGTACCCGGAGAAACCACCTACCAGCGGAATTACATAGCGACTGTCCGACGTAGGCCTCGAACCCGCAACATGGTGGTGAAGGGTTTATGGTCGTAAGCAAATGGGATTTCGTGCCATTATAATTGTTAAGAATTATTATATATAATTATATACGATAAGAGAAAACACGAGGCGTATTTTGGCGAATATTTACACACATTCTCAGTCTAGTGATAAAAAGGATATTTAATTCGTGTTCATTTCATATGAGATTTATGAATTTCGTTTTTGGATTGATAACGAAATTGCAACGACTGGCAGTTGTTACACTACCGTATTTTGTTCCATTCTGTGCAATTTCGATGTTCGGCTCCATTTCGTTGCGTGTTTTATTGGCCAATACAATACATGGTATTTTTTCACCTATTTTTTGTCCCTACCTGTATAAGTAATAAGGAAATCACAGGTGATATGTCACAATTTTACTAATTACACAGGTATGCATTCACACAAAGGCGAATTAGACAAGACGAACAAAGCAGGTAAATTGACTGTTGATCGTCGAGCAGTTCCGTCGATTGTACGGCCGTGTGTTTTTGAGTGCGTTCACTTTTTAAACTACTGTATTCATGGTGTCGGACCCCCTGGGCACAAAGTCAAATTGCCGTGTGTACAGATTACTAGTGTTATCGGGGGAATCCTTTGGCCTTGTGAAACAACACATTACAAAGCCCTGACGATACCTCCCACACGGTTCATTTAACTGATGGTCCTAATGACGTATTCGAGTATTTAAATGGAGCGTAAGTCTCTGGTCGCTGGACACACGCATTCTACTTTATGGGAAACTGTTTGAGGGAAATATCTGTCACAAACGTCACTGACAAAGAACCCATAAAATCCTTTAGTCACTTAAATCAGGTACCATTTTGGCGGTACCTGTGATCAGCAATCCATCCCATTGTATTAAGGATGCATGCTACCGTACTTTTACAGGAGTCACATTTTCAAAGACATTCGCACTATAAGACTTGTACTATATACGTTATGTAAATGGCATCTTGAACTTGAGTTAATTCTTGACGAAATAGTTAAAATGTACATAAGAATAGGTACGTTGAATACACCAAAACACGTCGGAATTAAAATGCTAATTCAGAGTTATTTCCCTTGAATATTTTGGCAACGTTAAGGTTGATAACTCTTACGCATATCACGGAAATGTTCATGACAGTATATAATATTTAATCGGAAAAATCCTTTGTCGTCTTGCATAGTTTTATTGATTATATGCCCTTGCTCGAAAATATTTAGAAAATAATTAAGGGAGATAACTCTAATATACATATCATTGTAGTATTAAAAAATAATAACTGCTCACCTCAACTTATTTTACTGGTGATAAGCCCTTGTTCGATATCAAGCCCACCCTTAAGTTGACATTTTACAGAATATTTTAGTAGAACAGTTATTATATTAGCTGTCTGGTATATATATAGGTACATATGTAGGTGCGGTACCATGTTTTGTAAAGTGTCTAGTACGTTATTTTGAGTTTAGAATCTGTAGAATCAGTATATAAAGAATATCCGGCGAGTGATAACTTATTTAGCGAGTTTCGGTGAGTCGCTTTTAACGAATTCTAAAATTTGATTATCAGAAGTTAACAATGTTATTGGAAATTTCGGTATGTATCGTCGATGTTAAAGTAGAGAGTTCCAGCACTGTATTGTATCTCCGATGAAGAAGAGTTCCAGTTTTTTGGCATTTTTCAGTCTTGAAGTTGCTTGTTAAATACGAAATATATTTCTAATATTGTTATAGATCACAAAAACATCTCCGCCATGGGGATACACTACCACAGTCCCCTGATAATGAAGAAGTATAATTGTCTTTGTATGAAATCAAGGAAATAACATAAGCTTAACGGGAATATTGCTCTTTCAGGCCTTAAATGAGTAGAAAAT
Source organism: Chlamys rubida (assembly GCA_032359455.1). Lineage (NCBI taxonomy): Eukaryota > Metazoa > Mollusca > Bivalvia > Pectinida > Pectinidae > Chlamys > Chlamys rubida. The sequence goes on along the minus strand of JAUMHH010182211.1, from coordinate 50,748 downwards.
TGGCGGCAATGTCTGTCTTAAATTCACAAAACAAAACAATCGCCCACACCTAGAGCCTGTGACTCACAGTTCAAGCCTTCTGGGGAACATGTAATTGGAAATTGTAATAAATGAATCTCGTACTTATAGCAGCCAAAAAGGCGTCTGTTTAAAACGCCACAAAGGGATATGTAAATGTTAAATGTTATAATGTTAAAAATTCATGTTTTCTAATTTAATTGTAATCAAGTTTGTATCAAATAACAGTGACTTCATTCTAGAAAGAAATATCAAAAACTAAATACCAAACAATTATAGACAGTTCGACCGACATTTAATAGTAGAAATCCTTCTCGATATCAAACGAGGTCAGTACGAAGATTTATCAATCACCACAGAAAACTATTATCACCAAGGGTCGGGAAGTGTCTTTGTAACACCCACACTGCCAATGCCAGTTTTTATTCCAAGGTCACTTTACGTGTTTCAAGGTCACGGTATGCTTTAAAATGTCATTTTACATTTCTAATGTCCAATAAGAAATGTTGATAATACTTTTCAATTACCAAGATCATTACGTAAATACAAAGATAATTTCAAGGTCATTTCGCATACGATAATGTCATTTTATACATTCCAATGTCATTTACCAAACGGTGATGTCATTTCACGAAGAGGTATACTTGCATGAAAACTGTGTACGTGCATCGCTCGAGCAATGCCACCGAACACGGCTTAAGGTCAAACGTCACAATCGTCTGTCGGTGTAGACGGGTTTGAGATATTTCTACACCACGCGCACATGTACGTGCACGGTACCGCACGCGCACACAGCCACACGCCGATGTGCCGGTGTAAAACAGGGACGTGAAGTTGTCTATAGACTAGTCAGTGCCCGAGATTCTGTCAGACAGTGAAGTCCCGTCAAAGGCAAGTATCAACGAGGTTGGAAATGCCAAACATCCCTTATACATGTTCCCTGTGTTTATATTGGTTCGTCTCGGGGTCGCCGAACACAGGATTATAATATGCGTGCACACAGCACCGGTGCTAGGGTATTTGGTCTCCTCCTTCGGTTTAGCAAGGGTTAGGGTTCAACAAGCCCCCTTTAAAGATGCTATAGTCACCAAAAATATCGACATCAGTGATTACGAGAGTAAATTAATAATACACAACATCATCAGAACTTATGACACATTACATGTTTATATGTGTGTGTGCTAGATGATTGTATTTTCACAGTATTGATGTACTGTATTTGACATGAGAAAAAGTTAAAACCTTAATACAGTTGCCTTTGTGTGTACTTTTACAGAACAAAGTGTTACGAAGAAAAATTGGTAAATAATAATCCAGTGAACAAATATTTATCTTAGAAAAAAGTCCTTATTTAAGTTTTCATGTATGTTGCAAAAACTTCCCGTCGATTAGTGTATCTTGTTAACGTTATATGCTACTAAGACATTATATATGTGATTTCTGATAGAGTTATCTCCCCTAATACTCCATTCATTATCGTAGTATTTTAGGTTTTCGCGAGTGTTATCCGTTATTGTGTAATTAGATCGTTTTGAAATTGTCAACAATTAATTAATTAAATTATGAAAATAAATCAAGGAAGTAATTTCCTAAATAACGATTTATTTAAACATCTCACCGGTTTCTTTGCGTAGAACTCTTTAAGAAAGAATGTGCGTGGTACAGGAAGGTAAGGTGTAGCCGTACACATCTTGTAGAAAAACGTGTAAGTACAGGATTTCACTGTAGAATACCTCAGATATGTGTAATGTATGATGAACGATGTTTGGTAGATAGCCCCCGAGGGAGTAGATCTGATCAGACCGATGTCCATCTGTACTGGTCAAGTGTCCATCTGTAGTGGTCAAGGTGAATTAGGACGTTATCATGTAATTGCTACAGGTGCGCTAATTTTAGTACACCTTACGCAAGATTGGACACAAACATACTAGATACTAAAATTATCTCCCCTTGTAGCTATAAACATTGATCGGTGTATATGTGGGTGTGTGATGTTTATGACTTGGCGTGTGTACGTCCATGCTATTTAGGATTACGTATAAGAGAGTATTGTATATGGTCCCAGATATTACCTCCCCTGACAGAACCGGTAAACAATCACGTGCTGCAAAGTTGCAACGTATCAGTGTGACAAGCGTTTGAGCCCAGAAGCCCCATTTTCCTTGTTTCGAAACCTGCCTTGATATGTTTGAAACAACCTTCAGTTAGACCATAGACGTACATGGATTTATATGTCTCAGGTTAGACCTCTAGATCCACTAGGTTTTGAGCTTAAGTGATCTCTGAAATCATGTTTCAACGTTTAACTTAGACTGGCCACCAGCCCCTAAGTTTTTATGAAGAATTTCTCGACTTTACTACTAGCTTATCTCCCCCTAGTTTAGAACTTAGGACAGTTCTAGAATCAGACATCCAAGTGATCAAAATTATTAGAGTTACATTTTTTTCTTACTTATTTAATATGCTAGAGACGGTGGCCAGTCTACGTTTAACTAGGCGTTAGGGTTTTTTCGACTCCTATACCACAACAAGTGTAACAATACTGGAAATAAAATATTGTTTGTAAACTAAGTAAATGGTCATATCCACGAAATTTACAAACAGTTGACTATACAAAGTGTATGGTACATTTGTGTTTCATTTTGACGTGTAGTAGAGACTTCGGAAAACCAAGGGGACGCATAAAAACTAGTAACTAGAGTAATTGCGTTTCTGATGATATTATTATGTCAACGTTTTTGTGATGGTAATCTTATCCAATAAAACTAATATCGTTTTGATTTCATATATCGTTAGGCATACGAAAAGGTATGAGGATGCCCGAGCGTCCCAGCCTGTCCATATTGTGTTTCTGAAAAATTTCCCTCAAAACCGAGAACGAATTTAATCAAGTAATGTCCACGTTCGTTTATCAAGCCAATGATTATTCCGTTGTTGCACTCTTTAGCCAGTGCTTTACAGGACAGAGTGGCCTTTTCCCTATACAAACTGTCCAAGTATCAGCTCTCTCGATTTCTAGCCAATGTTGTCGGTAATAATGGTGACCGGAAACTATGGATACAACTGTTCCTAGATTTAATTCGTCCCGAATTTATAGATGTGCTTATTATCATTATTTTGTCCGAAGGTTCCAGGTTCCGCTCTCAAAGCACGTCTTCTGCGAGGAGATGGGTGTCGAGAACGGACCCTTTAGCTTGCGAAGATGAACATTTGATAAGATTCGGTTGTTAATACGGATCGTCCAAGGCACTGAATTACCAAATGTTTGGTTTTAATAGTTTTTATACCCGGCGTGTCATGTATTACATGTATTTGAGACATGTAAGACTCTGTATATAACGACCTGCTATATGGTGTATATCAATTTATTGATAGTAACGATATTTTAGTCCGGGAAAGTTCCTAAGATAACAAAATTGAATATAATGTATTTCCGCTATGTTTTCCGACAAAACATCAACTATACAAAGTCAAAGGTATAATCTTCTAAATCATGTAAAAGATATGCATGCGTCGCTTATACGTAAACCTATATATTTAAAGGTTTCTGCCACTGAGGTACTGATTTCATTCAGTTGTGACAGTAACCACGTGGTAATGTGTGGGGTGTGACTCTAACGATCTGGTGTTGTTTACAATGGTCAAACTTTTGTTTACACATCGAGAGTAATGTCCACATACCCGAAGGCTGGCGTTCCTCTGTTAGGTCCCGTTTACATGTGTTTTATGGCCAGCATTATAAGCCCGCCGGCTATGAAACAACAAGCTTCTTCAGCTTGACTTGTGAAAAAAGGGAATTAGGTTCTTTTCATACTTGTTTATAAAAATATGATTATGAAAATATTTGTTTTCTTCTAGCATTGTTTTCAAAACAATTACCGAGGAATGCGCATTCCGGTTTTGTTTTCGGAAACTACAATGGACAGAAATGACATTATTGAGCTATTAAGCACGACAAAAACAGGATTTAATATCATTAACGCCGGTATTTGAGTTATATTTTATAATCCGCGAAACAGAAATACCGGGCCCCGTATATAAGTACTCACCAAACTTACAATGGCATTCCTAATTAAGCGTTAGGGGTTCCCCGAGGGGATTTGTATTTCCTGCTTATTTAATTGGATACAAAGTCTGACACCATTAGCTTTATTTGTCGCCGAGGTAAGTATGTAAACGATAGCTATATGTTTGGTTTATGACGTAATTCAAATGTGACAGTTTTATGACGCAATATGTAAAGATTATGGCTTATTGTGTAGTAAATCAAATTATGTTATTAGCGGATGGGAAATTAATGTTTGGTTATTAAAGAAATGTTAATTTGCTATGTATATTTTAAAGCACAATGTTAACGAATATAAACCATGTTTATGAGTATATAAAAATAAATTAAGTAAAATCCATTTCATATGTTAATGACTAGACGCATACTAACAGATAAAACCAGAGACGCATTGTCCGTTACGGAATCGGAACATGTATTACAATTATAGATTGATGTATTCAACCATGGAATTAGATTATGCTATATAACTCCGTGCTTCAACCATTTATTGATCTCAAAATATATGCGTATATCATAAATGACATATATATTTGTATATATATACAGTCATACTTGCCAGTTATTTTAGTCTATCACCAGAAACATATATAAATAGATATATTTGTACCCTATCTTAACCGCACCTTCACTGGGGCAAACTCTATCGGCTTGTTAAACTGTTTGCGGTGAGTTCCCTATGGTAATGAATTAAACTAATGTACATTGTCATTGTGGATGGAAATATAATTCTTTCGTCTGTTCAGACATTACAAAATCCGGATCCTTCATGTCCATCTGCTATTCGTGGGTTGAAATATTATTTCACATTGCTTTAGTGAAACAGAAACTAGTAAAAGTAGATTATAAAATAGAGACAATATGGTTAAAATACAAACATTAAATTTGATAATTAATGAATGGAAATAATTTGAGAAGAAAATTAAGATATTTTTTTATCAGACTGTAAAGACATATTCATAATCTTGGTTTCTGCAAGTCTAAAACATTGCTAACCCCCGAAACTATGAATGCCCTTTACCGTTATTTGCCGTTACGTGAAAGACTTTATTTGAGCGAAAGCCGACAGATTTACTGAGAGCGTAATGTAAGCAATGATCCCGTTACAAAACAGGTAACATTCTTATCTGTCACGGACTACTGGACACATTTCACTCAAGAATAAAATCCCCTGTCTTGGGCCTCTTTGTAAACGAATACACTTCATTACTCCATTTTATGGTGTTCACGGTCCAATGGAGACCAATGAAAATGTCGTTTCGCGGGTCGATGTGGAGACCACGCCCCCTCGAGTTGAGAGTCACTGTAGCGTTGTGATACCGCGAGACAGTCGCTTTAACGTGTTAGCAAGTTTTCCCGTACAAGTTTGTCGACAGTTTGTCAGTGAGAGGGATTTTAAAACACAATTTTTCATACTTTCCCAGGAGGATACATTTAAACGTTTTCAATAAATAGAATTTATTGGGAATTTGTTTTTCACCTTTGGATGTGCCGCGTATACCTGTGTATATGAGATATATACACTTATCACCTGTATACACATATACCTGTATGTTTACCTTTCTTGCTTCGTGACCTGGAAAACACAGTCATGCAGAGAGGAAAACTGTGCTCCTTTACTCGTGGACGAGAAACTAGATTTGTGTAGTAGTGTCACGATAGACCGAGAGAGGGACAGTCCCTAGAAAACGCTTGTGTTGTGTGTACAAAAAAACCCAAGGAAATTTGGTACAGAATTAATCACAAATAAGGATTGTTACTATTAAAATCGGATATTCTGTGACTTTGATGTCCGGCATATTGCTAGAATGACCGTTCACGGTCAACGGTCAAGTTCTTCGGACGCGCATATGCCATCAGCATTTCAGACGAGCAGCCCTCCCAATGGATTTGATGTTAGCCCTGTGGTTTACCCTACTGCCAAGATGAATCGCTCCTGGAATGGACTTGTGTTTCAGGTGTCACCTCTGCCGAACGGTAGAGTTCCAAATGGATATATATCTGTAGGGGAAACTCATAAACGGGATATACCAAGAAGTATTTCCGACCCGTCAGAAAATGGCCGGAAATATCCCATGTTGGAAAATTCAAGGAATTGTTCCACTTTGAGCCGAGCACCGCTCACTAATGGGTATCGTGTATCTGAAGGAAATCGAAGAGAACTTCCAAGAAGTATATCTTACCAGGAAAATTACCATGGAAATATTCCGGTGCCGGATCTTTCCCGGAACTCCCCAAGTTTGAGTCATTCTTATTCCTCAGGTCAGTATCATTCCCAGTGCGGACTGAATGAGTCCGGAAGCCTCAACTCGTCCAAGTATCTGGAGAGTGAGGAAGAGCCGGAGTATGTTACACTGGACAACAGTTACGTGTTCCCGGCAAGATCGCCACAAAGTCCCTCAACATCCCCCTCCAAGTTCAATCTCAACTTCCGGAGAAATCACCTGAACGGGTCCGTTCGTTCGGAAAACATTCGGATTATAAACAACCACGTAGCAGCAGAGAGAGACCGAATTGTTGGAATTCAATTAAAAGAAAAACAAAAAGCTCGAAACAGTTTGAAGAGAATCGCTGAAAACATCGGTGCTGCTTTGACTCCAAGAGGAGGGTCAAAGCTTGTGAAAGATGAAGATGCTGGGTTGGGGCTGGGTAGGGCGCGGAGTAAATCTGTGGGAGACCTTAGGGATTACAAACATCAAAATGATGATGATCTTGGTGAATACTCTTGTTGCTATAGTGACGATGATGATGGTGACGACTTTGGATTTCTTAGTTATCCTTTTGCTTCCTCCTCTCTTTCTCTAGCTATGAGCAAAAGCAAATCGCATTCCCAAACGCACGCGATTCTACCCAAGAAATGGCGGAGTAAAACGAGACCACTCCCGGGGGTAGCGACGTGTATGTGGAGCCCACAGGTTAGTAAATATTTCATTAAATCTTTTTTTTTAATTTACATGTTAATTAAATTATCGTGCCACTTCATTATGCTGTCTGGCACAATGACGTCTTTCAGCGCAATTGTTAAAACCTGTTTAGCTTAATGAGAAAATGACGTTCACATTTCATTCTGGACTTTTTCCCAAAAACATAATGTATGGATTAAAAGGTTTGGCTCCAAAACTCCAAATATATAAATTTTGAAATAACTTCTAAAAAATAAGATTATGTATGAAAAATACATTATATTTGAAAATATATTTCGACTTCTCCTTAAGCTAAATACGGGTTGAATAATCTGAGGCCGGAAGAGAATCGCAACATTATACAAATATATGCACGAGTTGATATAAGATGTCGCAAGAAAATTGTCTGTGAGTGACAGTATAACATATATGCACTGTCGTCTCGTGTGCATATTGTAAGACAGACATGTGCAAATTAATGATAATTGTTGCTTCTAATTGTGACACACCTAGACTTTGTTCTGGGATTAATTTCATTTCCTTGATGGTTTTGCGGGTTTGACAAACAAGTAAGACGCATATGTATTAAATGTATCTACAGTGTACATACAAATACATTTCTCTTAAACGGAGTGTATGCCTTTTGGGTTTACCTTTGTTTCTCCCATATCCGCAACTTCGATGATCAGATGATATTAGAAATACATTTTACTTTCACATAAAGTACAACATTAAGGAAAGCCGGGGATCTCGTGAGCGCGAGGGACTTTGTAAAAGGATAGGTAGATTTGTATCGGCCGTATCCCTGGGGCTGACAGTATTAAATTACCTGTACAGACCCCTCGTCCGGGCTATTTCAATCCTACACAGGTGTATCGGTGTCACACCTGTGTGCAAGTAAACATATAAGTATGTCGTTTTAAAAATAGATCTAGGTCAGAAAGCAGTTATGCAAAACCATTAAACTAATTCACATATGTCGAATGTCAATCCCCCAAAACAGCGTTGAGTTTGACTCAAAATGAAATTTAACTAAGCTCGTGTATGAACCACGTTAGGAGACAGGGTTTATATCATCTCGAGCCGACCTAATATTTCAGTAATATATGGAGTTTACAGTGGTCTGTACCCATAACATAACAGTGTGTTGCTGTAACCGATAATTCCGGTTTAGTTTTGACGACCGACACGTACAACTAGATATGGGACAGTGACATCTCCGATATAGTATCAACCATAGATAAAGATGTATGATAGAGACCGATTTCACCTGATATGAAAATATTTATATCGACCTCGGAGATAAAACACTTCCCAGGTGAAAGGTTACACCACCTCCTCTCCCTCTCTCTCTCTCTCTCCCCTCCTCTCTATCTTTCTCTCCCTCCCATTATACCTGTAAAATATTATGTCTCTGTCTTGCATACGAGATTTATGACCATATCTAACCCACACAGACATAGTTCTTCAGAAAACAAGCGAACATACTGTTCACGTATAAAAGAATTTCAAGTCGCTATTTAAGTTCACAAGATTTGAACCTCGTAGAAAACACCAACAATACACAATACTACCTCAATGAAGACACCCCCTTAAAACAAAAGCTGTGTGTGCTCGGGAGAAAATGTTATAACAGATGCACGCGAACAATATCCCGTCTTCTGACATCGATACTTGTAAAATCATAGCCCGAACAAAATCTGTTTCCGGATAAATTCTATCGGTTGATTAATGGCGGGATAAAGTGTGTATTATTTATGGTGGCTGCAACAGCTTTTGTGACATATGCTATTAACAGGACCTAGTTCACGAGTCGTGTGCATTTCATGTACCAGAGATTAAGATCGCCAAGTATTAGATCAGACCACGACCGACCGACTATAACCTACCGCCTGTCTGTAGAAGCAACAACACCCAACCAAATATCGGGACTATTGTAATAGGTATTTAATTCTGTAAGAATGCACCTATTAGCATGCAAGATATATAGTTTTTTTATCAGAAAACTTTCAGATCAATAGGTTTAGAGATCTGATTATCTACCGGTACCTATTAATCAACACAGGAGGCCATCTTCCTAAGCCACATGACTCTCAGACCTCTGTTTGGCGAGGGGCTTGGAATTTAAAAGATTCCCAATGAGTAATGTACTACGTTACTATACGGTAAACTTGATAACGCGTTATGTAAGAGTTCACCTGAAGAAACAGTGTCAGGTTTGGAATTTTCTTTGACTTAGTTTATCAGTCGGAATCTATTCACCGGCCATTGAATCGCTTATTAATACTGATAACCGCTCGCTAACGTAGACTGTCTCTATGTAGCGGTTTTCATTTGATTTCCCCGTATCTGCCATTTTTATCGCCGTACAAACAGATTTATCAGAACCTGTTTACAGATACACAGAAAGTATTGACTTCTTATCGACCTGATATCCACCCGAGGATTCTGCTCCGCCTTCACGTGGGATGACGTCACATCCTGCCAGACTGTCGTGATATAACGTTACCGTACGGCGCCCAAAGACATGTCGCGCGAGACTCCACATTGCCCTACAATCTACACATTACCCTGATATGTCCCGATACACTCGCCACATGGACAATACCGTCCACCCAAATAGGAAGCCATTTACTGATACATTATATACATAATCAACGACCACAAGCATCAAGGGCGACCACTCCAAATGGGAAAGGGGATCGTGGGAACATTCCCTACTGAAATATAGATATAGTTATCCTTTTGCGAAGGAACGCGGTTTGAGCGTAAGTTCTTCTTCTTTGACTTTGACCACCCTTCCGGATATTAATAAAATACAGACCTAGAGTCCCGTGGAAATGCTATTAAAGCCATATGCATGCTGACGCGTATAAGATTCGCTTTCTCCTACAATCTATGGGCACGCACTCCGACAAATTAACCATATTTACACATTTAAACCACATAAATACCATCATACCGCACAGGACAAAAAGCAACTGTCCATGGCGACATTTATCGAGATAAATAGGTTAAGGGGTTAAGGGTCAGAGTTCCCGGAGCAGCTTGTTTACATAGTGTTTGGTATCTTCAGGTTTCTTCTGGCATTTAGAGCAATTGGAACGTCTTACAATGATACATTTCTTTTCCAAGTGATTAATGTGCGTGCTGAGAAATCTTATCAATAAACACAGCCTGACAGTTTGACAATAAGACGCCATTTCCTTTGATACAAACTGTTTAAACATATGTACATGTATGGAGGCCGTTACGGTATCCAATGTTCTGATATGTCGATTATTTCATTAATTTCTGTTACAAAGCAAAAAAGTGATGTACCAAGTATTTTTGTGGTTTGGTGTTGTGGGTTGATGGCGACAATACGTACGGGACGAAACGTCTTTATAATCTTTTTATCTTCATTTGTTTCGATACAGTTCCCTTCCCATGAAAACCAGATGATATGTTGATCGCTAAGTATATAAACTAAAACTATTTCTGTAAATCGAGAGGTTTTACCTACAGCGAAGAATTTGGCCGTCCCGACAACCGCGAACAAATTGTTTACAATATACAGTAAGTCGTACGTACAAATTATTTGCACGCCGTTCTCAATGTATATTAAGTTCTCAGTCAGTGTATTTGATCCTTCCACTAGTCACCCACCTGTAAATTACCTGTAATTACCTGTTAATTAGCCTGACTTTTTGTTATCAGTCCGTGGGTTTCAGGATAAAGTTACCAGAATGTGGCATGTTTGCAAGAGGCCGTGACCTGGCCGAAAGGTTGCCAGTCTGAGTGACTAATTTCACATGGAAACTAAAAATTCCACACATTTTTGTCAAAACCTTATCTATACCAAAGAAGATCGTATTTCTCACACCTGGACATTTGAATACCTGTATGATTCACGTGCGCTCCTGTCTGGGATCAAAAAGGGGTTATAACGCATCCTTAATACTAATCTGCAGACCCTGCCGGGGACCAGCAATGTGGGGTTACTTATACACGAAACAATGCTATATTGTTCTGTACGTTTTTATAATTGATTTTCCAACCTGTTTGAAATTCCTCAATTGTCCTGGATATATACGCTCCGAGTGACAATTGTCCCTCATGTGATCTGCAAGAACAAAAGACTGTAAAGGTGACTGCTGTCGCCAAATCGTGACAGACAACACCAAAACTCCTTTTGGATATATAACGGTTGATCCCAGGGTGTTTAAACTGACGACTCCACGTGGACAAGGAGCTGACAATGTCACTGTTTCATCGGGGGTTATTTTATTTGTTCAACATATTCTTTAATCTGATGTTGACATACTTACAAGTGCAATAGAGAAGAAGGATTGGGAGGGGAGAGGTTACCGGTGTCTATACATTGTTTGCCCCCCCTCCCCCCAATAACGGACCGTGACACTACACGGCGTGTCCATATACATACCCCCTAACAGCACCTGCTCAGCATTAAGTTCTAAACAACGGTCACATAGCCGCCAGCGCCAATGAATGACAAGCATCATTAAATGTATATTGACATTTTTATTAAAATTATATATTTTTTCTCAATTCAATCAGATTTTAATAATAGATTGACGATTCTTACTTGTCATTTCATGTTTTAAATGTCGCATTTAAAATTTAAAAACCGTCAATTTAATGTAATGATTTAACCTAGAAGCACTTAAAAATGTTAATGTATTAGCAGTTTCATATTAATGTCATGCGTCTCACTTTGATGGCTGCCTTTTAATCTAGTAAATTTCGTTATGAATATGTGTGATTTAAAGCGAAAATATTATCTAGATTTGGCAAAGCAAACTATGGCATTGGAATTTTTCAGCGTCATATTTTACAAGGATAATCAATATTACATTTGATGTACATGTATATATCGTAACATATCGTAACCCCTGATATGAACCCCTCCCCAGTATCCCCCTTCCCCCTACCTCATCCCCCGGGATTAATTGATATCCCGCCCTTCTCACACTGTTTAAGACCTGCCGTGATGTATTTGTATATTTAAGTCTTAAGTTGCATTTCATGGATTTGTTACCTGTATTTGTTTACCTGTTTGTTTGTCAGACAACATCCCGGACAGTCAGGTATGTCAGAACGTGACAACCTTTATCTAAATCCCGTTTGACCAATATTGCTACCTAGAATGTCTGTGCATTGTTCGACTGTGGTATGCGATTACATCGTCAATTTTCTTTAAAAATAGTTTCCAGTTCTCGGAACTCAATGCATTGTCGTTAAAACAAAGATCATATGAAAAAAGGATTTTTTCTTTAAGAGGTTAAAGATCCTCGCAACATGAAATAACTTATACATCTCTTTATAATGCAAAGAATACGCCCACCCAAAAAATATATTACACAACAAAAAATACTTATAAACCAATATCGTGTCAAGCAAATTTAAAATGAAATTTAATCTGTAACTGAAGTGAAATTCGAGGTGACGGATCAAATTTATTCAAATTGATCTTAAATTAGAAGCAATGAAACTCGCTTTCTAAAGTTACGAGTACTTTTACTCTTTCCGGATTCCTGATGGAGTCACTGTCCTTTGAATACATTTACCGAGATTTCTGCCCGCCCTGGACGCCTCCAGATATCACACAGAGTCAAACACGTACAAAAATTTTGTGTTAACATGTTAAGCGAACGGACGGTTCCTGCCAGATTTGTCTTGAAGCGCCACAAAATCGTCACCATAGCAATAAAATCTGACCGGCGCTGTCCGTGATAGATTGATCCCCACGATTTGTGACCCGTCTGACCATAACATGTCACCGACAGCTACGATTGTCTTGTCCAGTTCTTGTTTTCTAGCACCCCATGTAACATAGATCCGAATATATACGTCTATGAAAATGTCATTTTCGCCGATCACACGGTAGTTAGTACGGCTCACTATCTTTTGCATTGGCATGGTGACAGATTTACCGACATTTATGATGCCTTCGGTAATTTCCGGTAATTGTCGTTATCGGATTAGGTTCGATAATTGCCGATTCACGTAATGTGTGATAATTGGTATGTTCTCACGTACGTTTAACAACCAACAATCGCACGTCTGTCCATAATGTCTGTCCATTATATATTATATCATGATGTAATATGTCATATTTCTCTACACTTGTATTGTAAATACGTTTATGAGAATAAAGATATTTGAATTTGAATTTGACACAGATATGAAGCTATACTTTCTTTAACATCTTAACATGAAACCAAGTCTTTTGTTACGTCTCAAAAAAAAAATGCCCGAGCAGATCTGAGAATTAGGTGTTTGACCCTTTTGAAAAAGCTGACTAGCTAATGACGTACTTTTGAAATATTTGAAGAATATATTTGCGAAAAAAGGTTTGAATGGACTTAATTGCCTCCAGAAAAAGAATCTATAGTTGGAGTGAGAGGAACTTAACACGTTATTTCTTTACCGATGACAGGACAGCTATTTTCCCAGACACGGTGCTGAGGAAATTTAAGAAACTGAATACGTTGGATTTCTAAATAAATGCTAATCGTATACGTTTATAATGTAAAGGACGCATCAACTGAGAATGGATGATGACCTTTCTGTATTCACAACATCAATATACTTGTATTGGTATTTTTAATTTGAAATCTGACGACCCCATTAAAGGTTTAAGATATAAAACACCGGTAAACTACGATTTATTTTCTGATCCGTTGATGATTTAAAACCGAACAAGATGAGTCACATCAGAAAATTCGACGTAAACATGAGACAAGATTCATGAGAAACCTTTCATTAAACCGTGTGTCATATGTACTGCTATCTGACCAATTGACCGTATCCGGATCACCGACCCCGAGCACAGTTTACTTGTTCCGCCGGACAAGATGGCGGCTGACGTACCTGAGGGCTACGTCACTTGGCGCCCATACCGATTCGATTAGAATTCAAAATGTACCATATTACCATAAACTGTCTATTTCTTGGTGTGCGGTATTAGGATTGGCGAAATGGCCCGATTTTCTAATCGATTACATGTGAAGAGAAATGGCAGTGTCGGGTGATTTAGATGAGAATAAAATGTCATCGACATTTTGTAAAAGGCCAAAATAACCACACATTCGGAAAGGCTCATTAAACATACAGAAACTGGATAAATCTACCACTTACCTACATGGATATAATGTATTGTGTAAAGAGGGGGAACATACAGTTTTGTCACATACATATATATACATATATATATAGAACATTAGTTTCCCCCAAAACATCGCTTTAACGGTAATATGTTATAGAAAATTAATTCAAGTAAACGTTTCAATTGCAGATAAATTAATGTTCCATCAGCAGGTATTATCCTTAAATATTACATAAATATCACAAATGAAGTTGACGCATTGTACATGTGTTTCGCAGATATTTGTCTTTAATTGCTTGTGACGATTTCGTTTAAAGTTCTTTAGCTATACAGACATGTGTACTTATCAACCAGTTAATCGCTTCTGCTGCTGTATCTACAGATGATCCTTAGTGCATAAAGCATTGCTCCAGATATCTAATTAGAAACTGCTTGTCCATAAGGAGATTAATTTATGTATTTGTGCTCATTCACCCCTAAAAAACATTTGAACTCTTCCAAGTCAATGGTTGGAATAGTTCATTATGAAATTTCAGGGGTGTATGAGTTCAAACTATGTTTGATTTCCTGTGGACCCAATACAATATTTTTTAAATCAAAGCAATCAGACGAAGCTCTCTAATTGGTGCGGGGCGGAAATGCCGGTGTCTTGGATGGACGATGGTTTTAAAATGAATGAGGTGTATCGAATGGATTACCGGTTTCGAATATGATTAATGGTCACCAAGAGACGAGTGTATTCCGAAAATATGACGAGTCTTAAAAGGATATGAGGTCAAGAATAGATGTTGGGGTCATGAAAACATACAGGAACTGGCCGTGTTTACATGTTTATACTTTTAGCCGATGCCCTGGCAACGGACCATGACCGTGGTGCACTCGGCATAAATCACCCCCGCGGACTGCTCGCTGTCCGAGCACGTGATTTATAGAGTGTTGGTCAGTGTGTATGTATGATAACCACTTACCGCCTGTTCTCCATTGCATCACGGTCAGTTTTAGAGTCACGAGCACGAGACATCCAGTTGTAAGCCTAACGAACAAAACAGCTCAAAGCACACATTACTTTGCATGTTCGTAATTATAGAGCATTTGGTTGATAATGCTTCTTTTATTGTTGACGCAAAATAAAGGCGTAGATCCTGTTGCATTATGTAGACGAATTGGAGAAGTTGAAGTTTCAACAAAGAGTGCCAATTATTAGAAAGAAAGTTTACAAAAGACATAATCAAACATACCATCTCGTGGGCTTTAAATTAAATTTGATTTTTTCGTTTAAAAAGGATCGTGAAACAAAAGCCAAATAAGGAGAAATGTTATGTGAAACTATTATTTAGGTCGATTTGGTATTACATTTATAAGGTCAAATGAGGTCAACGGTGACATAATGAACAAGGTCAACCCTTTTGATTGATTGGAGTGATCTCGGCCCTTTCGAGACCTTACTGAACTCACATATAGAAGGGACCTCACCATACGCGGTATCCTGTTAGATTCAAATAATAATATTCACTACCACGATGGGTTAAGCCATTCACAGTGAAAACATCAAAAGAAATCTACGAGCTGAAGTTTGCAAAGGAACGCCATACAAGTGTGTTAGGCAATTTGTTACCCGGATAATATAGGCCCTTTAGGGGGTCTTTAATCTCCCCAAACACCCCTTCACTAGACTGGTATTTAACTCTGAGGTGGGAGGGTCCGAAACGTAATCAAATTTAATTCAGGGAAAAAACCTCGCGGATTTCTTTAGTACTTGTTTGGGTGTGAGAGAGAACCTCACACAGTCTATAAGAGAGTCATTGTAGACACCACCGCGAGGTGGCGCTACGTCCACGGAACTGTGAAATAGATTCATTCATATTTGGTGAGAACTTTTGGCCAGTGGGGTCGGAGGTTTACTATAGATAGTATTCGCCCTGTCTACTCATATGGACAGACTAGATCAGTGACGCCTGTCCCGTATTATGGTTGATTGGCGTAAACGGGTCTCATTTTATTTGATTAGAGTGTTGACATTCTGTAAGGGTTATAGGTACGTTTGAGAGTACGTGCTCAATGCTTACATTAGCAAGGCCTTTGGTATCAAAATCTGCTCACGAACTAGACCTTCTCATTGTAAATAACGTTTAATGGTTTAAACTTTATCTTATGCCAATGACTCAAGACAAGCCATTTCAAAGATTGCAATGCGAAATCGATTGAAATAAATTCGAAAATCTGATGCATTAAGTTTCACTCATTTGAAATACGATGCTATGTGCTCAGTCTAGATCTAGATGTTGAGTTACCTCAGTAAAGTTTCATATCATTTGAAATACAATGCTGTGCGCTTAATCTAGACCTCGATTTTAAAATTCATTTTCATGGGGAAATGTTCAAAATGTCATTTCTTCTTTCTCAACGTGGACTTACGGAATATCAGTACTTACATTGGGGTTCACGAAGTCACAGCGTGCATTTCTCAAGAATGTCCTTTTCGGGACAAATACGAAACGACAGATTTGAATGTCACAATGATCTGGGTCACCTAAGTGTTTAAATCAGATAGCGCCACTCGTATTCCACTGAAATATCCCTAAAATAAACTTAAATCAGCTTCGTTATCAATTTTTGAATGTGACTTTCAAACATTTTTGCTTGAAGGACAAACGAAGGACGAGATCGTCAGCGGATAGCGTATTGTATTTAAAATAGCTATGACGTATGCAAAATATGCGTTCTCATGGTAACCTTGACGGCACCTATAGGACACTAGAGAAACTAAGAAAAATGCACATACGAAGCATTTATTTGTTCATGTACAGCATACATTCTTTAGGTTTCAGGCAACATGAGCCTCGGTTTGTGTCCTTTCCACATATAGCTATGTTAATATTCAAGTCTAAAGATATTTCGGCCTGATAACTCGAACCGGGGCTATAGAATAATTCTTGCAATATATGATACATCAGTGTGAGATGGACTGCTTTTAAACGACACCGTTCAGTCAAAGACTTCCTATCGTCATCCAATGTTGTAAGCTTCATCAGACATTTGTCATCTTGACAGACTTGTCAATTGTAGTTATTTGATTTCTGTGTATTACAACATACATTTGTAGCTGATTTATGCGAGGTCTATAGGTCTAGTTTTCTTAATTTAGGTTAACATCAGTCGTAGTGTAATCGTTATTTATT
>JAUMHH010182211.1:4571-33461 GCA_032359455.1 Chlamys rubida | reverse complement strand
TCTAGTCTAGCTCATGTTTAAAAACTTGAATTTCACAACGAAGAAAAGCAAAGAAAAAAGAAAGAAACAACACAGCGGGGAAATTATAAATAAAACTTGATTGATTGGAAGGTGTCGCGGAAACTTACTTCCACGAAATGATCTTTAGTTACATATCTTTTCCTACCTCTAAATATTTTTCATATGTTATGTATTGATAATTGTTGGCTTAAACTTTTTACACAATCGAATCTTTATTCGAAATTACATGAATACATCATGAGAAACATCAGTAATATACACAATAGCATTCCTACTAAGGATAAACTAACATAGCAAATACACAAAGTTATTGTGACTAAAACATGAATGCAAAACAAATCTGCGCACATGTAATATGATATAATCTATTGTCACTTGATCGGAAAAAGGAATGTCCTTTTTCACAGATGCTACAATATAGTGTCACGCCATTTACGATATCGTTTTGCCTGCCGGAGCTATATCTTTACGCTGTCGTTCATAATAGTCGTGATAATTGCCGGAAGTCGGTGTAAAGTTCATCAACAGATGTTCGTATCTGGAAATCTAATTAAATATTTGGAAACCGTTTCCGCTTCTTTAATATCTAAGCAGGGTCTCATATCCCTACACTGAATAAAACCTTGACATATCTGATTTCTATCTTCGGACAATAATTCAATTGTGAATGTCATATGTTTTTAAATTGATAACACAATTAATTATCATTTCCCAACGTCATGCTGAGGTATTGTAGTAGCTACTTACAATACATCGACAATGAAAAGATTATCACATAGATGTACGCATTTGTATGTTTCAAAAGTTTGCCTTTTCGGTGACCCCTTGAATGTAACCAACAAGGACATATGAGATATATCAACATATCACAATGATGTTTGTGTTTGTCTTGCTAAGCACAGTGCTACTACGACTTGTATTATTTTGCAATATATCATAAATGAAAAGAATAAAAAGCGCTCATTCTTCCTCCGCCATGGAGATGCCGAGGCGTCCCCTGTCGGCTCCACGCCAAACTCCGATAAAATCTAGTATCTAAGTTTAGGAGATTTCTTTACGATGATAAGTCTTACACAATATACGTGTTGACTATCCGTCATTTTAGGACGAATGAAAAAGCAGCTACTTTCAGATTGGGGTCTGTGTGACGTCAGAGCACATGTAGGCTATGTCGCTTATGTCACGGTTAATTAGAAGTTATGTCTAAGCGACATGCTGTAATCTTCCGTGTAATCTCGCGTGCAGGAATGCTCCCGACTTCAAGGACTAATGCTCAATGGAAAAATGTATCTTTTTCTTTGTTGTAAGGGGCGTTGTGAGTCTCTTCCTTGTGCAGGGGGCGCTGTGTGAGCTATTCTGCATTTATCGTTGTTTATGTGCACGTCAATCCTCTAGCATCATAAATGTTGCTTGTCAAACAAACAAAGCGGTGTGTATTACATAATGAATACAAAAATACCACCAACAATTTCAACTTTGTTAGGGCAAAAAATGAACGTGTGGAAGAGGGAGGCGTGCACATAATTTGATTCCTGCACCATTTTAAAACAAGTATGGCGACTTCTTTGACAAGGAGTTGGAAAGTTGGGGTGTTTGGGGATAGATGCCGATCAGACACGGGAGAGAGCGAGGGAGAGGGTTGTGGCCATTGACACCAATGGAGGCGGCCGTTAAAATATAATAGTAAAGTGACAATGGTGTCCTTCATGGCTGTGTCTATACACACACTTTGACATCTTCACAATGACAGTATTATGACTACAATGAGTTTATGGCCTGTGTCAGGGATCCACGCTGTATCCGTCACTGTTCCGTAAGCTTTAAATGTGTTTCGCCGCTGTGGCTACGTGCAGAGTGGTTGTTCCTGCTTTTTATTCGGGTCACCTTGCTCCCGTTTTGACTTTTGACAGATTATAAACTCATACAAGTGTCATGCCAAACCGACATTAAACTCATATCTAAACAAAAAAGTTAGTGTCTTTAAAACCGGGTGCAGAAGACAAACTAATGGCGCAATACTCTGTATTACCTAAACATGATACGTTTAACTGCATCGATTTAATAAATGCTTTCAAAAGAGTTTTTGCATTAACGATCATTCGATATTATTTATGAATTAGCGTACACGCTTTCTGGCCAGATTTTTACCGTAGAGTGGGGTTATGATAATGAGATTTTAGGGGATTAAATTTCCCTGGGAATAGCCTCAGTTTTTTTTCCGGGTCGTTTTGGCAGAAACTTGCTTTGTAATGGTAATATGTTGATGCTTGAACTCGATACTATCAAGCATTTGTGCTGAGATCGCAGCTCAATTAACATATCCAATCAAAAGAAAATGAATAATTCACGTCTTATTTCTTTAAATGGAAATATATATATATAATTGTGCAATTATTATCGACATACGTGATTAAACATGGGAATAACGACAATATATAACTGTACTTCCTTAACAGTTATTTTCAAAACGTTATTAAATGTTTGGCATTTCAATGCAAAATTTGACCTAAATTGGGAAATAATTGCACGGAACACACCGAAATGTGAGAAACTCACGGCGTTTGTGAGATTTCGTGATCAAGGAGAAGAAAAGTTCATTTAAATCTTTGAGATATCTATTTCAAAATGTTAACACTTTAGAATGCATATCAGCTATTCATTCAGCCGAGAACTAAGGTAAGCGAAATAGACCTCAGTCACGCTAAACTTTTTATTTGGGGGGGGGGGATGGAAATGGGGTTTACAGGTTAAATTCTACATGTATTTTAAATTATGTGTTCGTTTAAATATCCGTCTTGCTTATTTTTGCCAATTTACTAAACATTTTCACTTTAAACTTCATTTCAAACATTTAACGATGAAAATCAGAATCAGATTATACCTCGAGTCAATTATCTCGCCTTTCAATAGATTTGTATCAAGCTACAGCTAGAGTAGATCAAAGGGTTTTCTCTGATTGTCGATGATTTATTGATAAATCTGGATAAAGCCTGTTCATGGAATTCTTGCAGAGACATTTCGGTGAAGTATGCATAATCTAGACGATGATATTTCATGAAATTAATAATCATGTTAATTAATATGCTCTGCCACCAAAAAAATCTCAACCAAGACTTTACAGTTCATAAACACTTTCCAGACCGTTTCGTTTTGACATGTGCCACGGTGTCATAATAATTATGCATAGTGTTGTCTAGAGCTCGCGAGATTGGCCTCCATATTAAGCAGTACCCACCTTGATTAGCAAGGTGGCACACATATAGACTTTCAGTAATAATAGTGGTATAGGCTTAAAATGTTTTCTATTTTAAAACATTTCATTTTATTAACAGCTATGTTCGTTATATTGAGAGACAAATAGAATAAAAACGGTTTAATTGGATAAAAAAATCAAGTTTCGAGTGTTACACATTTATATTTTTCACTTGTGTAAAGTAAATATAACGTGTGAACCCGGATCGGTTCTTGCCTGCCAGGTATAAATGATCAAAAATACCTCATTCATCTCTAGTAAATATCTAGAGGAAGTTGAGGTCAAATTGTAAGGTCATACACAATTTGGCGGGAAATTGGGCGTAGAGATTAGGGTTAGGTGTCATTGTAGAGATTGATGTTCTTTTCTGTTGTCCAGAATACACTATCACAAATATATACGTCAACAGGTCAGGCTTGACGAGCTATCTCGGTCAAATGACCCCCGGGTTTCCTGGGTAATGGTAGCGATCATGATGCTCTCGGCAATCGCGCATGCGCATTGCTATCAAAATGGCGTGTCTTCTTGAAAATGATGAACGGCACTCTGTACTTTCGTTCACGGTGGAGTGATCCGTTGATACACATGTACCTGGTGAAATAGTGATGGTCTCCCAGAAATGATGACGAATTTTCCTGTTAGGGCTGTGCTGGTGGGTCGTATGTGAGTAACAACGTCCACAGTTCGGACAGTCATCGCCAGTACAGTAGCCATGACTACTGTGTCTGCGCGCGTCGCCATACATACTTTTCTCTTTACAAATTACCCCTATTAGTGTATCATGAGTTAAATATGATACTATATGTGTCCACTAAGTGCCCCCTACCTCCTCCCAACAACCCTGTACTTGCCTGTTAGTAATACAGAAGTTTAACAAGGTTGAAAGAAGCCCCGAAGAAGTCCATGTCAAGATTTTGAGCATTTAATATAAAAAACGCGAGCAAGTAATTTTGTAAATTTCCCAGGTGTTTGTATAAGATGACCTCCACGCCCATCCAAACACATTGCTTTTTCATAGAAAGTTGCACCAAGTACTAGTTTTCAGCATTCTAGTTTGATCGGGGTAAAACACGGTTTGCCCTCTCTCATTTTGACTTCTCAGTACCAATGAGTACGTTCAAATTCACATAAATTATCGTACGATTGTATTGTCAACAATATCTGTTCCACTTACCGCAGAATACTTTTTAACGACCAGAAAGAAACTGGTTTACAAGTAACAGTCATTAAATACGGACCATTTCGTCTACATCTACCGTTACTTTTCACCGAAATACATAAACCACAACAAAGAAAAAAAGGAAAAACAAGTTTAAAAGCAGATTTTACCCGAGGCAAACAGTGATGAGAGTCATTTTTTCCGCATTAAAAAAACTCCTGAAATGAAATCATCCGGAACTTGTGAAAAGCGTGTGTAATACTGTGAAAAAACCGGCCGATCCCATATATTTACATACGTAGTGACCTTGTCCCGTTAATGATCATGAAACTCAAACAGGTAAAATCATTACAGGTAAACTATTTAAGAAACCTATATATGTCAGATACATATAGTTAAGGTGTGATGCACGCGGAAGGTAGTGGCTTAAATGAACCATCTGGAAGGGAGGGGTTGATGACGTATAAAAAATTGATGAAGTTGACAGATGAAAGGTAAACAACTATTAATTAATAGTATCGACAAGCCCACCTTGTTATTTTAGCCTAGGTATTTGTGACGCGAGATCGTATCGTGATGTACTAGCGGGCTAGGAATGTATATTAAACACGAACGCATAAAGTTGTCCACTCGATAACTTTTCCTTGAAACAGATTATGATGTATAGTGAATGGCCTTGAACAGTGAACTAATGATAAATTAGTTAAACAGGTATGAAATATACAGGTAAGCGTTATAAACGTGTATGAAATATAGAAAAAAAGCATCAGACAAGGACGCCTTCTTGCAACACAGCGATTCTGTCTCTCCGACTTTAGAGCCAATACTTAGATTCTATGCTCAAGCCCAATTCCTTTTTTTTCTGGTGATAATTATTTCATTTTGGCATTGCTTTTGAAAGATTTAGAAGTGACTTGAAGCCGAACTTCGTCATCTAAACTTTCTGACTAGGTTGCATGATTTCAGCGAGTTACAAAAACGCTTGTTTGTGCGTAGATTCATGGATGCTGGCCCAGGACTGGACCTCAGGGACCAGACATCGTTTACAAAAATCAACAAAATAATATATTTCATTCAATTGTGTCCCTGTGCGTTCGACTGCCAACCACGTGCACGGCTACAAAAGTCATTATCCGTATGCGATGCCATTAAATAGGAACCGATACGATGCTCATCTAATTTGACGTTTAAGTCGTACCTATTGATGTAAGTGTCAGACATTGAAATAAATATGAAGAACATTTACGAGATACACAACCCTTTTGCACTGACACAATCTCTTCTCTAATCGAGTACAATAGCAGAGCAGAGGGCTATGAAACGGAAGGCATTACTATTGCTAAAGTCAACAACGGAAAACGGAAGTTAATTTAGTTTTCTGTAGATAGTGGTTGAAGTTCAGTCTGGTACAACGATATTTACACGGATTCTTGGTCTGGAGAAAGCTTTGTAAATACATATTTTGTGTATTCACGTGCATTGACGTCATCATAACCGTGTCGTCTGCCAGGAAAGCGGTTTGTAGTTCCTATATACATTTCAACAGACGGCTCAATTACACTATAAAAAAAGTGAACGCATAAATATATTTCTGGTCAAGTCTGCAGTGTTTGTTAGGGGCTGTAATTGTTTGTATATATCATATTAAATTAGAAATGTCATTGAAATCAACAATTCCGGTATTTGATATTTTGTTATCTATTTGCAAATAAAAAAAAACACATTCCGTGTAACTCGTATTTAGGTAATGCAAGCATAATCACAAAATAAGGCTATCTTGTTGAATTCGAATCGAAAATTAGATTTAAGTAAATAAATGGCAAACCTACGAAACAAAACACTTAAAATATGGTACAACGTAGATTAGCAAAAAGAACAGTAGTTTGTTGATCGCGTTGCCTTTTGTGCTTTGTTTTCTCTTTTGATTATAAGTTCTAAAATTAGGCACATGCTTATATTGATTTGGGTTATTAGCTGCATTGGAAATATTTCTATACTAATCGCTGCGGGTCTTCTTTATTAAGGCGCAAACACATGTGAACCTGCTCGTATTTGTTTGGCGTCCTGCAGTTGTCAAACAGATACAACGCGATTGTTAATGCAACTTCAAAGACCTGTTCGAGGCAAAGGTGTCAAAAACATGTTGGTTTGTTTCTCACGTCCGAATTTACGACGTTAGAGTGACACCGATTACGACATTAGGTACTTATTTACGGTAATAGTTGCGTGTAATAACGGCGTGCTGGTGATTCTATGTCAGCCCCTCGTTTAGTAAGTGTTTATCGGTAACAGAACCGCTGCCCCCCTGGGGTTCTAACGCGTTCCAACAGAAGCATTCTTCCAAGTCTGATCCGTTTTATTGTTTCTATTGTCCGTTATGTGTCTAGCAGACGACCCAGGTGGTGACACAATCTCAGATTATCTCGCGACGGACGAGATTCCAGACAACCCCGGGGCCACAAGATCCCTGTGGTGTCCCGGAAGCTTAATCCACAGCATTACGAATCTTACGACTAGAAAATTTCTCAACAATGCGGAAATTCAATCACACTAAATCCGTTTTTTTTTTAAACAATAATCCTGGTTTCTAATAACGATGAAGTGCTTACTAGGTAAGTTTTCAGATACTGTTTCTGCTTCCTTTGGCATGGTAAACGTGAGTAAATTCAGACAGGTTTATTTATAGAAAAAAATTGAGCTAGAGGATAAGACACAAACACTGGCTGTTATTCCTACGGTGTATCGTGATTCTGTTACATTCAGGGGTTTGTGTAACAAAAAGCCACTTCATGAAAAAACAACCCCGCTTCTTTGAAGGTTTGTTGCGTCAGCGTAGAAGTGATTATCAAACCCAGACTTCTATTTTGTTCCCATACAATGGTTGCTGTGATTAGGACCGTGATCTCTGGGGCGCAGACAGGGAGCCGTTGTCTATACCCCATCGTTTTTATCCCTCAGACAAGATGCTTACTTGTAGAATGATCCCATGAGTCGTTCTATCTTAGATGACTACGAAAACTTGCATTTTATTGCAATTTGATTTATGATGTAAAATGAAAGTTCGTTAGGGTTTAAATAGAGAGGTATCG
This sequence comes from Chlamys rubida, assembly GCA_032359455.1. Classification (NCBI taxonomy): domain Eukaryota; kingdom Metazoa; phylum Mollusca; class Bivalvia; order Pectinida; family Pectinidae; genus Chlamys; species Chlamys rubida. The sequence goes on along the minus strand of JAUMHH010182211.1, from coordinate 25,939 downwards.
GTTGAGCCTGCATACATTTATTATTAAAGTACATACCCAGTAAGAGTGCATACCAAATTCAAAGTTCAAATTAGAAATTATCAAATGAGATCTGCTTCATTGTTTTTGCCTCTGTAAATTCATGTTTGGCTTTTATTTGAATATATTGGTACTTGAATAATTTAAATTTACATAATAAGTGAATGTCGTTTGACCAGATTTCTGTAATCCGGAATCTGGTTTTCCGTTCTCGTTTCAGATAAAGATATTCCCGTTTGAATTTCATGCACTTAAACATATGATGAAAACATTCTCAATTTTAATATTTTTAAACAGCAACACACTTTATTTTTCAACTCATGACAATATTTGGAGCGCGTATACTGCTAGATAGCAATATCGTTACAGGCGAATACATGTTTGGATATTTGTTGTTTGTAAAATTATATTAAAGTTTATATAGAACGTAAATAAGAAGATGTCAAACGCCCTTTCTGGTTTTTAATAAAGTAATTTTACACGTGATTGAAATGGGCTTGGTCCCCTATTTAAAATTTAAATTCAAATCTTCACTTCGAATTTCTCGACATGTTGACACACATTTTTAATCTTGTAAATACCCTCGGTGTTTATACTGCAATAGAAATTACCTAAGCACGGGTCCTACTCACCCGCCGACTCCTGATCGCTATCTCACCGTATCTAGTTTCAGTACATGATACTGAACAATGTACATACATTGAAAATATGACATCGTGTATGCATTTTGTATACTTGGAATCGTGTAATAGAGCACATTTGAATTCAGATCGGATAAAGGAGGAGTCATTTTTAATCATGTCTTTTTTATTATGACGTCACGAATGTATATGTTCCTACATGAAAAAAATCAATTAACAGAAATCTATGCCCGAATCCCTATCTGTTTTTACGTCGGTCGCTTCTGTTTTTTCTCTTTCAAATTCGACAGGGCGGTGCATATTTCGATATAATGGGATGAAACCCATGTGCTAGGTTAGGTGGTATCTGTTTGGCACGGATCAGTGCACAATCATCGGCCGTGACGTTCTATTACGTGTGAGCAACACATTAGGCATCTGTTGTCAAATCTAGCCACATTAGGACAAATGGTAATGGCCTAGTTTCGATTCCCACCCCGAGTGAGGTGTTTACAATCTTAAAGATGTCTCCAATTTGAAATCTGTCGAATGTCGTGTTTTTTTATTATATCTGAATGACCTGTTTCAATTATGACGCCTGGTGTCACATTTAAGGAAGGTATTCAGAATCACGAGGTGCCCATGCAATATACAGAGTGACCTATAAAAATATCTGCCTGCACTATACTTCAAAACCCTCTCTCGGTCGTACCGACGATTTCATACACAAGCCATGTTGTTGCTAGTTACAGATTCATCGTTTAATTGGTCATAGCAGTTTTACTAATGCCAACAATGACAATTTCTAACCAAGGGTTGGTGTCCCGAAGGGCCGATCAGACAGACAAATTTATACCCATTGCCAAACTATTCCATGAATGTAGGGTGAATTTTCTGTTTATATACCACAGAGGGATAGGAGATGTAATGTACCTGATGTGAGGGGTGCCGTGTACTTTCAGCACGAATCATTCGTTAAGATCAAAACTTCAATTGAACCGGTACATTAACCAAAATTTCATGTCCCAATATATAATGAAAATTGAAATAGGTTTTCGCTTTCAGATATATATAATATAATATATAGAAGTCTTTTCTATATAGAAACTATTTTAAATGAAATATGTTAAAAAACTGAATACATGTATTAAACGAAATGATGTTTTTTCCATTTATTTGCTCTATAGCAAGCCTACTAAATAAGAGCCGTTTTCTGTCCTTTTTTCTCTCTATTAAAGTTGTGATTCTTTTAAAGATAAAATCACCAGTTTTTATTTGATTCTGCTATAAAATTTTGGCACAAGCTTGTTAAAAATAAAAAACATTATTTTGTTGAAAGTCTGTATTAGTTAGATTGGAGTGGATTTGTCACCGAGGTTGGTATATTGTCGTAAGCGTACGTAAGTACTTATATTTGGGACAAGACTTCATCGGTGAGTCATAAGCTTCATTAAAGCAATCGTTAAATTCAAATTACGGGGTCCGATTACCTCCAATTATTATCAGAAATAGGCTAGAACTGATTTAAATCCAAAGTCAAATGCTTTAAAACTCTTTGAGCGGATGGAAATTGAGTATGAAATAGACATCGCTAACATCATTACAATACCGTTTTGTATTTGTGGGGACGTTTTTTCACGGAGAAATTAAGTTTAGAAAATCAACTAGATAAAGTCTATTTTACAAACCTTTTAACAAACAAAGGACAAAGGGGTGCTCTATTGAATGGGTTAACAATTTTGACTTATCGCTTGTCAGCCATTTAAAGAATAAAGCAAGCCTTCAAAAAATCTCCATGTAATACAAGCGTTGATAATACAATGCATGAAAGCAGAACTCTTCAACGTGAAGGCGTGTTCATTAAATCCCCCTATACAACTTTACTTAAGGGATTATCTTGGAGACCTACACCATGGATTTAAACAGAATGGCTCTTACTTATACTTACAATCTTAACACGCGTACAGCGCCAATCCTCGAACGTATAGAACAAATATTTACTCGGAATGAAAATTATATCACAACTGATATAAAATCAATGTTTTTTCAAAGAATATTTCTCAATTGTTATAGATGAAAACATAAAATCACGCTCCATGAGAAATAAATCTGTGAATATTTCATGTCGATTTTGTTCTAAATTTGTGTCGCCAGTGGTGGTATATTTTGAAATGTTAATGCTACTGAATGGAATACAACACAATTGATTGATTAAAACGTCGGAATGAAAACACGAAGGTTGTTTTCTTTATAAGTTTATCCTCTGCCATCACTGCTAAATCCACCTTCCGGCAGATTCTTCAAGTTCATCTCCCACGCCGTTCGTTGATGTTTACACAAGGTGAGGCGTACTACAATGTACCGAGAAATTACGGCTTACCAAAGAGTAGTAGAGTAAAATCTAAATTGTATTTTCAAAGAATCGTTTTCGTCATTGATAAATATCGATATGCTAACCTTAAAAAATGAAAGTAAACCCTGCATTTGTCATATGATAAATTACTTTCAAAACAATCATTGGAATTACGTCATCAGTATTGTGACGTCAGTCTTTTTTTATAGGTACATGTATAACCCTAAAATCTTAACAAATCAAATTAATTGTAAACACAATAGTAAATTTTTTTATATAGTCGTTCACATGGTCTTTTGTTAAGGTATTTGTAGTCACAAATAATGCATTGGTTAGAATGTGCAATGTCATAATACATTTACATACTAAGTTTGAGCTAAATCATGCGTAGAGGGGGATCATTGGCATCACCTTAGCGTACACCTATAAATGCGTCAAAATCGACAACAGGTCGTCACGGCGGACGTTTGCGTTACGCAAATCACGCCCTCCACTGCTCAAGTGAAGTTACAAAAGCATCTGGCCGTAGTCTTTGGGAAAATGTCCGGAAACCATTTGACAGAAAAAAATAACAGGAAGGGAAAAAAGAAGAAGAAAAAGTATAATTAATGAGAATAAGAACCACATGTAAAACATCCCCCCCCTACAACTTCGCTCGGGGACTAAGACTAACTAGTAGTATTGTTTCAAAACAAGGATAGCACTCTCAACGACTTAAGATAGAAATATTCGAGGTTATAAATGTACATATACAGTAATGTAGGTATAAACTATTATTATCTCTCCTACAGGTAAATATTGATTAGTTTACCTGTTCTCATTATCTCTTCTATCAGCCCAAAGGTGATACACTGTTACAAATTCAGAAATTTTCCCACGAACCGTCATCAGATCTCACTTATGTTGTTGAGGAAAAAGCTCCACATATTCACAAATGATGCATGCACACGGCCGTATAATTTTATGTGAGAAATTTAGAAATTTCGGTAGTTAGTGTTATTTTATAGAGTCTCGGTCTGTGGGTAGATAAGACACAGTACTGTGTTTGAATGGGGGATTGAGGGGGTTTAGGACTTTCGTTTGAATGAGACGCCACTTTCATGATCTGTCATGATCATTGATGATTCACCTCCCCCCTCCCGAAAACAATCTCTGGGAAATTTGTCATCCTCTTCACCATAAGACAAAGTTGCTACCTTTAAAATAGACAGCGCTTCTATAATACACTGTACTTTAAATGTTCCTACTGAGAAAATGTCTCTCTCAACAAGGCTCTGAACTCATCAAGTATCCCCTTACCACTGCTGCAACTATGAATTAGAAACTATCATTTGTCATGGAGTTACTATTGATTTGACAAATTATTTCTTAAAAGAAAACCATACCTTGCAGAAAGTTTATGGAAAAAGTTAATGATAAAATCAGGAAATCAACAACAGTGTTATTTGGTTCGTGAAAATGCAACGGGCCAGACCAGGGTTTGAACCCAGGACCTCGGATCATTATACAGTTCCTCTAACCAACTGGGCTACGTGGTGAACAAGTATACCCTAACCAGGTAGCACTATGTACGAAAAATGACAATTGAGTTATTTAATCTTTAGCCTGCAACGGGACAGTGATCCTTAAATAAATAATACGTTAAAATCGATATATGTATTAGGATCTTTACGGATTGAAAACTCGTCACAGTCGTATACGGCTAGTTGTCTGACTAAATATAGACGGCCAATGATCAACACCTTTGTACCAGGACATGACAGTCGTGAAGGCTTCGTCTTTGATGTATTTGACCATTTACATAATTTCGTATTCAACATTGGGTGAATTATGTGCGAGATGATAGGACCACTTGTAATATTCTATATTCGTCGCTCCGTCACCTTAATGGACTTACTTAAAGAAGAAACGACTGCCCCCAAATTAGTCAGCGTATCACTTACTGAGTGAAGAAGACGCTTCATTTTTATTGCCTTTTTATGATTACACAACGCGTTAACAGGCGAACAAATCGCTCCCGTGCTGTTAACATGGATTCTGACATATAACCCTTTGTCGTCACTCGAGTGGAACGCGTCACTACCTAAACCCTAACACATTTCGCCACACGTACGACGTGGCGATATTTCACTAGCCATGTATCATTCGGCGTGAAGGTTTTAATCAAAGTACCTATGAACTAAATCCTTTAAGCATTGTGTTTTTTCTTCATTGTTTGTACATGTACATCTATCTTTTCGCTTTCTCCAGGTTCCGGGTTCATTGACATATCGATATGGGGCGCAATATATAATAAGCTCGTTCATTGTCGGAGCAGGGCTTCAGGCATCCTGTTGGCAACTGGTCACTTGAAAATGAACTTATGTTTGACTTTGAAATACATATTAGCTGTTAAGTACACTGGTTTATGTCCTTGGTCTTGGCCTTGGCCTTGAGCCATTGGTCAGTCCTTGGGTCTTGACCTTAGTCAAGATGCTGTCGGCGATTTGCTTCTTTCAGCAGCAACACCCAACGAATATTAAGTTTATACCACCAGGGCGAGGGCACACACACATGCACACACAATCACAGATATGCAAAGATTGTACGCAATGTACAGCTGTGCAAGGTTTGTTAACGGGAGTTTGTACAAAAACTAAACACACCAAAATGTAAACTACACCGGAAAAGCTACACATCAAGTTAAACGTTTGAATTGCCACACGAAAAAGACAACGCATTAGGTGGCATCAAAATTAAAGGTAGATTTGTCTTTTCCTTTAATAACACACAAAGTATGAAGGAGTGTTTCATAAATTATACTAACGATGTTTATTACAGTTGTCGTTCTTTCGTTTTTTTCAGGAAAACTGTACGTGGTGCAGTGTCAGCGGGCGCAAGGTTGTGCTCAAACCTACCTCATTACTCCAACTGACAGAAAAGGAAAGGCTTGCGCTGCAGAAAATAGCTCTCTCAAAACTGCAGGATATGGGATTGGGATGTCACGTGACAATTCCTAAAGGTAAACAAATATATTTTCAATTCTCAGAATATTTAGTTTTTGTCACCATGGTAATATTTGTGTCAGCCAAGATTGTAGTCGCCCTTTCGTTTATTTAATGGCCGGATCACTCTGAGATCGTAGATTGGTAGTCAAAGGTTCAACTCTAATGGAAACAATACGGTCACACCGAGGTCTGTTGAATCTGATTTAGATATTAAACGTGTACTCCCAACCGTTTGTAAACAAGGATAGTCATGGATGAACGATGTCACCACGACCCCGAACCTAACTTGGTAGGGTTGTCCTGAGTTCAAGCTAGATGTTGCTGAGATTTTATTTATCCTCGAAACTTTCTCAACACGAAATTGGGAACGGCTAAGTCGGAAATGATGCCCTAGTAAGGACCATGTGATCATTTTTAACTTAGATATCGAATAAGGTGTAATTTATTTATTTTTCTGTACTGAAAACCCCGAAGACGAGATATTTCCTTGAAGAGGTGCGTGTCTGTTCAATAGGACCCGTACTAAATCAGCATTGTTCGCTATAGCTACAACAACAAACTGTGACGCGGGCACAGACTCAGATTTCATCTCATTGTGAAATAAGGATGAAAACCTTTTTGTCGGGAGATGGGGGGTAGACACGCTTAAACAAAGAATTACACTCCTATCGAACACGTCATCAAGAGCGAAGACAAAAATGCTGTCGGGAGACAAAAAGATGGCGACAACCGTAAACAAATCCGCACTCGGATTGTTTGTAAAGGGGTGGTAACCATGACAGCGAACAACTTTTTTCTTCAGTATGTATATCGAATTGGCTCAATTTACGAAAATAAGACGAGACCTTACAAACAACTGTCTCGACAACGTGTATATACTTCTGAACCGAAACATGCATCGAGGGAGTTAATAAAACCCCTCGTCCACCCGATACCGTTAATATCGTTCTAATAGGAGTTTGAATTACTCCATAACAATACCGACTTATTCAAAAATTGAAAAGCAATAGCTGACATCCAACGTTCCGTAACGTTCCACTTTACAAAGTTTTTATTATGATATGGATCTATGATATTAATGCACGTATTCAAAGCTAGTGTAACGATGGATGTTTATGGTTATTGATTGTTTACTGTTCGCCAATAAAACAAACATTGATACGCATTGCTACATGCACCGATGCATCTGGATGAATTTGTACCATAAAATATCAAATGTTATAAAGCCAGTGTACTCTGATACACATCCTTAGCAAAAATAAGGCCAGAGGTTTTAAGGATCTAAATGTAACTCGATAGCGGATCCAGAGCGGAATTCCGGTTTCAGCATCCTTCTCCCTTCCCACTGCCTGGAAGTTTCTTCAAAAACCACTTATTTCCCCATTTCAAAACCTCTGGACCTCCATATTTTGTTTGTATCCCTCCACCTTTTATTCTTCTAAACTAGCTCGATTTTTGTGTAAAACGTTATCTATAATTTACACGAAGCTATAGATTAGGTGAACTGACCCGAACCAAGTATTCCTCTCGGAAATTATTTCAGGTGAGTTTATTTCCGGTCATCAAATGGTCAAGTCGTGCATGCCCTTCGCGATAGTTAAAAACTCTGTTGGTCATTGATTAGTTTCAATTAAATCAGGAAATTAGTTTTCTGTGGTTATTTTACGCTATTCACGACACTAATCCGTCTACAATTACCGTAACTGTGACGACAGAAACACAGGGACTTGAGAATTCGTTACAGATGGTATGTCTGTGTCTGTCCTGATGTGTAGAGTAATATTAAACGTTTAAGGGATTTAGATCATGTCTCGATTATGTTATTTAGGAGTATATATACCATCATGGTGTTAGCATAAAGATAAAGTCTGTAAAACGTCAAATATTACTCTCTACCACATCAGTCCAAACTTGCCAACTGTAGCAAATTCTCAGGTCCCTGTGGAGAGGAAACACATTCTATAAATGAGCACAACTAAAACTTGCCCGTCAAAAAGTAATCGGATCTCGATATTTGATATTATAATGACTAAAAAGTGTACATGTACAAATTAAGGGTCGTTATTATACTAACGTCACTTTAACGAATTCTGGCGTTATAACAAGAAATATAGAGTGATAACTAGGTGTTGGGAAACATATATCAAGCGGGGATTACAGAGTAATGTATTTAAAGTTATTACAACGAATAGGAACAGTTTACTTGGTGAGATGTCAGTAAAACGAATGACGTTATATCGAAATTATACTGTAGCACAATAGAAAAGTGGAAATATTAGATTTTCCTATATGTAGGTTACTTCTGCGAAAATTTATTTATGATATACCGTCTGGGTCTATTTATGTCTGGAAAGTACACAATGTAGATTGGATATGGTTGACTTAAGTGACCAAAAGCGACCTACGACACGCGCGCGTGTTTGGGCGTCGGTGGACACGCGACATTTATTTAGCATATATTTTTTAACATATATATAATCTTTGACGGTAGTGACAACGCAAAAAACTAGCTACACTTCTTGGCTGGATAACTGCCCTCCAAACTGACCACGATCGGACAAACAACAGAATTAATGTCAGTGACTCACTCAAGTCAACGTAAAATAACATATGTTCCGTGGACAGTGATGGTCATCTGGTGTAAATGATGACCGACTGGCCACACTTCCATTAACTAAACCATGTTAATTCATCAGAGCTGATTCTTGACCTCGATGGTTATCATTTCATTGGGACCCTTTCAGGATCAGACAAGGAACGTTAAAAGCAAGTCCTCAGAGTCCGAGGGGGCTTCCGTGATCCTTAACCGAAGCCTTCCAGGAAACGCTTCAAAAATAGGTTCTGGGGGAACAATGACATTTCCTTGGCCTTTAAAGGAATTCTAGGCTATTCTAGACCATCTATGGAACGCTTGCACGTTCCTGGCTCCCATAAAACGCTACTTTATATGTTTCTTGTCGTCCCACGGAGCATATTAGCATGTTCCTTGCCCTCCCACGGAACGCTAGCATGTTCCTTGTCCTCGTCCCACGGAACATTAGCATGTTTCTTGTCGTCCCACGGAACGCTAACATGTTCTTTGTCCTCCCACGGAACACTAGCATGTGACTTGTTGTCCCACGGAACGCTAACATGTTCCTTGTCCTCCCACGGAACGCTAACATGTTCCTTGTCCTCCCACGGAACGCTAACATGTTCCTTGTCTTCCCACGGAACGCTAACATCATCCTATGATCTTTGTTATACAAGATGATAGAGGAGGCGACAACCATGTTTCCGTTCCTTGTAATTTGGATGAATATTGATAAATTACTATTCACATATACTGTATAGCGCAGGGTTTTCGAAATCTCCAGTATTTTGGTCGCGCTTAAAGTCGCCATTTCATTTTACGATCACCATTGTTTACAATAACATGTTAAACCCCGTTGTCTCTTTACTTTTACATGTAAAGGGTTGTGAACAATGACATATGGCTGATTTGGAAGGGAGATAGATTATTGTTTATTGACTTCAGGCTCACAACAGGTGCGGACAGACACTCGAACGGTCAACGATTTTAGCGTATAGACGTAAATGGCGCTTATATCTAGTTTTGTCGGCCATGATAAATAAACTTTAAATCTCCACATTAATCAGTATACAGTTCCGATTGACTTTTCAATGATCCGTGGGTTTTGAATATTAACCAAATATGGCTTACTTTTCACATTTCTATACTGTACATTGAATCGTGCGTCTTCATATGACCCTGACTGTTGTGAGGAAATTAAACCGCAAACAAACAAACAGACAGACAAAATAAGGGATGGTTGACTTATCTGTTTGTAAATAAAAGTGTATTCAAACTTAACAAAAGTCACGGTGTTCATTACATTTCAACTTATACCCGTACAAGTTAAACCTTTATTGTTGTATATCTGAAAAATACTGCGTGGAATGTCAGGTCAATATTTTTAGAATTTCGATGAGGAGCTTTAAACAAAACTGCCCTGTGGTATAATAACCAAGAGGTAAAAAAACTTTGTAAAAGGTCTTGTTCTAGTCAGTGTTTTGTGGTTTAAAATCCCCTTGGTGAATATCAGAACGGCCCTTTAATTGTATAGAAGAGTGTTAATATTTCTCACGAATTTACTCTTTAATGGGATATATGATAGATGTTCGTCATGGATCAGGGTTAATTGTGACCTCGAGCATCAAGACATGTACTTTTCCGTTAACAGCCAATGCCCTCGTAAATCTCCTAAAACTTCTATCGACATTCAACGAAAATGTTACCGTAGATCAATCAAAACTTTTCTATTAAACTTTTGTTTTTCTTTTATGAAATAATATTTGTTCCATGAAAATTTTTTATTTCAGAAGATTATATAAATCAACCGGTTTTATTTTCATTTTTTTTTTATTTTGAATTAAGGATGTATGTTATATTACTTTACATATTAAATCTTAGATTTGTGTTAGAATTATTTCCATTTATATAATTTTAATTATGATTTTACTTTCATCATAATAACATGCATACTAACTAGCAATGCAAACATTTTTTGTGGGACTTGCAATTTTATATTCAACAAATTATCCAAGAAAATAATTAAATACATTTTTAACAACCTATAATCTATTTTAAAATGCCGGTATAAGATGCCGTAATGTAGCCGAGCTTCGTGTGATCAATGAATCCGTGCTCCGTTACTCCAGGTCCCCGTAATACGGAAACGTAGCCTACTCGACTCTGAAGCTTGTACATAAAATTGGTGTGGAGTACCTTGACGAGTGTGTTGACACGGCACACACTCCAGCATACACGGACAGGGTGTTTATGGTATAAGGGGTGTTAGTGACCGGAAGTGGACATAAGTCCCACGTTTTAGTGACCAGAAGTGGCTTTGGTCTTTAATAAGTCCACAGTCCACGTTCTGTGGGGTGTGCGGTACTTACTAAGTAGGATTGGGAGCTGGAATGTCGGTCCTAAGCTCTTAAATTGTTTTTACAGGGTCAAGTCAGAACAACCTTCAGTGTTATGTAATGAGATTTAAATACCTTCCCGCTAAGAACCATCCTTGACATTAACAAAAAACACCAGAATGGTGTCCACACCTTATACCATGTGCATACAATTTAGCTAGGAACCGTAATGGACCAATTCACGGAAACGGTGTCCATGGCCAAGATTCATACACTACAATTTACAAAATGTTATATCATTTACATTAAATCCAGCTAAGAACCATACTTCACATTCATAAAAAAACACTGTAATGGTTACAACAGCTAAGAACCATACTTCACATTTATAAAAACACTGTAATGGTTTCAACAGCTAAGAACCATACTTCACATTTATAAAAACACTGTAATGGTTTCAACAGCTAAGAACCATACTTCACATAATGGTTTCAACAGCTAAGAACCATACTTCACATTTATAAAAACACTGTAACGGTTTCAACAGCTAAGAACCATACTTCACATTTATAAAAACACTGTAATGGTTTCAACAGCTAAGAACCAAACTTCACATTTATAAAAACACTGTAATGGTTTCAACAGCTAAGAACCATACTTCACATTTATAAAAACACTGTAACTGTTTCAACAGCTAAGAACCATACTTCACATTTATAACAACACTGTAATGGTTTCAACAGCTAACATTTATAAAAACACTGTAACTGTTTCAACAGCTAAGAACCATACTTAACATTTATAAAAACACTGTAACGGTTTCAACAGCTAAGAACCATACTTCACATTAATAAAAACACTGTAATGGTTTCAACAGCTAAGAACCAAACTTCACATTTATAAAAACACTGTAACGGTTTCAAAAGCTAAGAACCATTCTGCACATTAATAAAAAACACTGTAATGGTTACAACAGCTAAGAACCATACTTCACATTTATAAAAACACTGTTATGGTTACAACAGCTAAGAACCATACTTCACATTTATAAAAAACACTGTAATGGTTTCAACATCTAAGAACCATACTTCACATTTGTAAAAACACGTACTGTAATGGTTTCAACAGCTAAGAACCATAAACCACAAAAAGGTGTTCCAATGTACTGATTTCTTTTTGTCAAACAATTTGATGGTTCTGAACAGGATTTTTGTCAGTATAAACATTTTTAGTGCGTTCGTACTAGTAAGTAATTGTGCGACTAGTTATACTCTCGGACTAAGTATGTGTAATACTCTCGGACTAAGTATGTGTGAATAATGTTGTTGGAATAAGCTATTTATAGGATCTACAAATGTGATTATAATGTTTTTCATCGGCGTTGGCGATTTTTTTTACATAGCAGATTAATTTGGGAATGGTAATGCCACACTGTTATGCATGTAAATTCGAATATATAGACTTTCCTATTTCATAACGTCAACGTAACATATGTCAACAGTTTTACCGTGTGAACACATTTAAGCGATGTTATCGCTCCTAAATACCTCCTATCACCTGTATAATCACGTGACAAATGTAATTAAGGTGTAGATGAAAAGGTGCAAGGTCTCGTGTCGATTTTATCGCAGACAGATATGAGCTATTTACTGCAGAAATTATTCATAATTCATCAATGATATTGAGTAATCAGCTGATATAACGATATCAAATTAGGCTTAAAGTGATATGAAAGAGAGTAACGGGGAATATGAGACCCGATCGATATGAATACATTTCGATATTAATTTATTTATATAAATAAATGTACTGATATTCGACACCGCTTCAATGATATAAACAGCGGTATATGATCACAGTCTGATTGCTAGGTTGCTACCGTATTAAACCACAAAAACACACTTTCAACATTAAGTGTATCCCATTACGGACCAAACCCTTATATTACTTTCAAATGATAAAATTAAAAAAAAACTTCCACTTTGTTTCCGTCTATGTTTTTCTCAATTAATAATTAATGCACAGGAACGTCATTCATAAAAAGAATATTTTTGATAGAATTCGTATTTCGCTGTATATATTACTGCAGGTACTTGTGATAAGGCGTACTTTAAGTCACCAGTTCAATTTCGAAGCATTGACAATATGGCAAAACAATTAACAAAATAAGACGAAATGTTGTCGTTTTCGACCGATATAGGCTAAATACACACGATCCAATAATAGATGACATGTAGATAAAAATGTATAGGTACATCCGTGTCACCTAATCGTCATTTACATACACATATCGACCTGCGGTTGAGACACACATTTTCTCCATACCTCCAAATTCCTGCGGTCGTGATCTAATTGACAAATAACTTCAGGTCACGGATCACGGAATTCGCGAGTGTGGCGCAGAAACCGACACTGTTATTGAAAGGGACGTGAAACATACATCACTTCTATTATTGACGTATGTCAGTCAGGTTCACAAGTTTGAGTGCAAGGATGACAGCTGGGTGTAAGTTACCATAGTTACAAGTTACAACTGCCTCTTTTATTTTTTAAGTTCAATCGTTCTTTTTGTCGGAAAAATTTGTCGGAAAAAACCCAAACACAGCCAAACTTGACGCCTGAGTGTCGTTTTATGATGGATGATAGATCATCAAGACACTGCATATCTCGTATGACGTGAAGCTATGTGTACAGGGTATACAAATCGCATTCCAACGCCTTTTTTAATCAAATACTAATGATGAAAATGTGAATAAATGAATAGTATATAATAATGTATGAACAATTTGGCGACATATTTCTTATACGTTTATTTTATCAGTGTTTTGTTAAGGAAGTAAGTTTGATGTATGAGACAATGTAAGCTCCTAAAAAAACTAGGAAGAAAAAAATGCGGAGTACTTTTATTTGGTATAATTTTTAAAATTAATTGATAGAATTCCAAGAAGACATAATTTGGCATTTAGTTCAATTATTAAATACAATCCTGGGGTTTGAGATTGTAAACGTTTTTAGGGAGAGGAAGCGAAATGTGAGTCAAGTAAAATTAATATTATTTATAAGAAAACAACCCAGGTGAAATCTAACACGTGTGACATATATTCGACCACAACCCAGCCCCACCTTATATTACATTGTTAACATTATTGTCCGGAATCCTCCGGGCATTATGTGTATTTTGTGTCTCGGGCGGCACTATACTTTGGGAGTCCGCCGGGCTGTAATTGTATATTTTTAACCCGAGCCCCCGGGCCAGATATTGTTTACTACTAAGTGTATCCTGATATCCCGGGGTGTAATGTGTATCCCTGCTATTCTAGGCCTGGCTGTGTATTATGTATCATTGAGGACATGGGTCGGTATGTGTATTGTGTACCCCGGGGCCCCGGGCTAGCAGTTTATGTGTCTATAAGGTGTTGGTGACATTAAACGGCGTGATGACGTCGATGATGGATTATGTCCCCTGGGTGTTTGTATACCGTCGTCTCGGAGTCTGGGCCGGGACAGCCCCGGGGTGTTTTTATACCGATGACACGGATACTTAGTCAGTAAGGAATAGAGTCGGGCTTAACTTACATTTACGTTACACACATATTTATCCAAAAACATTTATAAGTCCATGCATCACTGTTATTATCGAGAAGGTGACACAAATCCGTCTTGCTGAATGACTAGGAAAATAATTGACGACGTGAACTTGTTAATGACGATAACAACAACAATGGTGTGACGTACACCACAATGTATTTGTCATAAGATGAAGAAATCGCCTGCTTAACTTTTTAGAATCAACATTCAGTGAAAAAATCGCAGAAGTTGTACCTATTTCAAATAAATTCCAACACACTTTTCACTACTTGCATTATGTATGAAATTAACACCCGAAATACATATACAAATCTATTTCCAGAACCTACGGAAACCCGGCGGTCCAAACGGCCAACGTTATCCTTCGCCAAGGCGCGGAGAGCTCGCTCGGCGAACCTGAGTGCCTTAATCGACAAGGTCAAGGACAAGGACAAGGACAATGACCATAGTCAAGGTAGGTCAAATCACCGTGTTATTCAAACGCTAGTATATGTGTTATTTTAAAACCGTTTGTCCGCTAAATTGCTGGAGATATGACAAATTTTGGCCGTCTCGTGGGAGACATATTAGAACATTGTAAGAAGAAAGGGCAGCAAAGTGGACCTAAAATATGATGAAAGTAAGCGAGTTGATCAACATGGGGGTTCGTATCATGGTTCCAAATCATGTAGATTGTTGTTGTTGTTCTTGTTGTTGTTACTGTTGTTGTTGATGATGATGTATTTGTGTTTGCCCTGAAATATAACGTTACTTTATGCTGTTACAGACAACGGGTCCTCGGGGATGGTGTTTGGTATCCATCTAGCTAAATGTATAGCCAACGATGCCGAACTCCAGAAACGTAAGAGTGCGGCTTCCTTAAAGGACCGTTCTGATGACGTCATTCTACACCGGCGGGGGCCAAGGTGGGTACAGTAATTAAACAAACTGCACACACATTTAGTATAATGTCATTTACTCCTTTTTCGACGATGGAAATAATACTGAAATTAACCGGAAAATATCTTGTTACACATATATATTTTCCAACCGAATCCTGGCTATAGCCGATGGCAACATTATATATGATGATCGTTATTCCAAAGTTTTTCGTGAAAACAAATTGGGTTTCTAATTGGAAATATTTGATTGTGGTAGAAAATTTGACCACATAGATAGCCCACACTTCCAGGGATTATTACTGTGGAACTTCAGCTTGTACAGGTTCTTTAAATAACAATGTAACAAGTTCTTTCAAAGTTTATAAGTATTTTTTTTGTGTTTTATTTTTCAGAAAATCCAGCAGTTCTTCCCACGATTCCCTGGACAATCTGGCGGAAAATGGAACGTCAAGTTTATCACCGGCTGTAAACAGAGTACGTATTGATCCAGTCTGTGTAGCGCTGTAAAGATTTTCTTTTTCAAAGTTTGACCCTAATACCCTAAAACATCAGAAAATGTGAAAAGGGATTTGGAATTTTAGATTCTTAAATTTGAGTTTTGCCGAAAACCTAAAATATCACCAAATAATTACAGATTAAATGTGTACGAAGAGCCTACTCCTGTTGCCAGATCCTAACATTACATTCTGTATAATATTATATTTTGTACTGCATATTTGTAAATAAAATATTGTTTAAACGAAATATGTACGAAATCAAAGGATTAGTACAGGTTGTGTGTTTAAAAACACGCCATTTCAGCTTGCTCCAGAAAATACTGTCTCTTATTCTAGGAATGCTCAGAAATACGGTTAAACAATGTGTAAGCTTTTGTTTCCAACTCAATATAAAGGTCAAACAATGTTTATTGTTTTTTTGTCCAACAGAGGGCGCCAAGTTCCGATTCCCTGTCTGAATCCGACTGTAGCCGGAACACCAATAATTCTAGTCTTCTGGACGCTTTGTCGCTGTCCACGTCGCGGCAAGGGAGCATACCCACGGAACACACAGAATACACTTCCGGTTCACCACAAGTGCCACAAATTGTTAACACGTGTTTTAAACATATAGAAACGTATGGTAAGTCATCTGTCAATTTTGTTTAATATTTGTAATAGTTATTGTTGTTTCCGGTTTCTTCAATGTTCCCTAAGAAGAAGATACAGAAGACAACTTCCGGTTCTCCAGGGCCGTTCACATTGGTCGCCTCTTACATGTAGTATGTACATTACACAGCAGGCTTACTCTATCCCAAATCGCATGCAGGGTTAAATTACACAGCAGGCTTACTCTATCCCAAATCGCATGCAGGGTTAAATTACACAGACTCGGGAAGAAACGGACGAAGGAAATCCGCATGATATAAACTAATTGAACTAAAAAAAGTATCTAATTCCAAGACAAGAATTATGAAATTAAATTTATGTTTTTAAATTAAGTCATATTTAGGCCTATTATTTTACCAAATTTGATATGAGCGTGTCCAAAGAAAACTATTTTTTTTTATAATTCTACAAAATATACAAATAGAGTTCCTTTAAGATATAAATATTTACCTAAACGATGTCTTACTCCAAAGACCCCTAGCACTAAAAAGATGAGTAACTCAATATAGCATCACTTCTCAGGGGGCGTTTCCCGTGATAAAATGTCGTCAAAGTCAGAAATAGGAAAATAACCCTTTTATTTGGAAAAGGTCGTCAAACTTGAAATGAAAGTCGGTGTAGGGTACTTAAGGCGGAGTGATAATACGGGGTTGTCGTCGAGTGTATGTTTATGGCCCCCTTGTGATATCAGAAGGGCTACGTTACATTTGAGGGGGCGTGGCAGTCCCTCTCCAACACGTGTTATTATTGTCACGTGTGCGGTGACACACAGACCGGAATTACCTTACTACAATTGTGTGTTTATGGCATTACAGTTCTTTCCTTTCGTTTTGTGTTTGTGTTTTTTTATCGCTATCTTTATTTTGACATTTGCCTTTTGTAATTTTGCAGGGTTACGGGTTTTAGGAATCTTTAGAGTTGGATCATCGAAGAAACGAGTCAAACAGGTGTGTTGAATTTATACAAATATTCTAAATATTCCCCTTCCGATGTTTGTGATTATTAACGGCGTATTTCAGATGTAGTAAAACTGTCAACAGTTTTCGTTTTAATACTGGACCAATATGTAGGTCAGATTGACTTAATACTGGACCAATATGTAGGTCAGATTGACAAAAAAGAATTCAATTCACAGCCCTATTGAATTTCATGAAATGACTTTTCACATTAAAACACATTTTATCTGTTTTCGCCATGTAATTAGTCATTTAAGTGTATAATAAACAACACCAAAATCGCCTTTATAAAACTAGTAACCCGTTTAATTTCCATAAAACCATTTTATTGTAAATTCTAGAGTTAATAAGGATCTGTCCTGCTTTTTATAATTTTCATATAAAATGATATTGTACATATATTTTTCAGTAGATGAAATATGTCCAAAAGTTTACATTGCTATTGCGGAAATTGTTTTAATTATAACAATATTGCAGACTTGTGTTCTTTTTCTATTTTCCGATAAATCAATACAATTTTCTTTGTTGCAGCTTCGAGAAGAGTTCGATAGCGGAAAAGATGTTAAGTTAAACGAATCGCACAACCCGCACGATGTAGGGGCGCTGCTCAAAGAGTACTTCCGGGATTTACCGGAACCGCTTCTCACACGTGACTTATACTCAGCTCTCGTTGCAACGAGACGTAAGTAAAACTTATATTCTAATATTTGTTATAAACATCAATTGAACCGAACTTTCAGCATGTATATTTTGCTTAAATGCTATTAGTTTACATTGTAAGTTTCATAAAAAAATCCTGTATATTTCCAAAAATTCTTTAATTTCGTGAGTAAACAAGCATATGTAATGCGATTTTACTCATTATTTATTATAAATAGTCTGGTCAATTCGTACAATTCTGGTAAACGGCTGAACTTTCTTGTGTATAAATCAGTTTTGCACGCGACACAGTTTTGAATGTGTAATTAATAGTAAAACGAAGCGGCCGTGCTATTCAAACACATGAGGTTAAGTATATCCCCGGGGTTGCGACCAAAGTAGGTCATCTTAAACAACTCACATTATATATCTGTCGCACACGCTCCATTTAACATATTATATTAGCAAAAAATACATCTCGGAGCAGTTTGAATATTATATGTTTGGTCGTGAATAGCTAAACCAATCTTGGTTCTGTCACAATTTCAGTGTGGTTTTTTGTCGTGTGGTAAATATATACCGGTTTTGTAGGATTAAGCAGCACTGTGTAGGTCGTGATTTAGCCAGAAAACCTACTTTTGTAGATCTCCGCCCAGAAAGTAGGATCAGTCTTAAGTCAACTATTTAATAGTTGTCAAATCTTAGGCCCATATCTTACTGATACCAGATTGTATACGTAAGTAAATGCAGGATTAGGTTTGCTGCATGCAAAGCTGGAAAATCCAAACCACAAGAAATGATAATGCTATCGGTGACAGCCTCAGAGCAGCCTAAGGCCTAATCGCGTTTATAGTGCATTTGCAATATGCACAATGTTCCTTAAATAAATGTACTTAACCAACAATCGTCTGATTATTTATGATATATTTCCATAAATATAAATGTTTTACACCATGTTAAAGCATATTGATATATAACTATGTCATTGTGGCGATATCAATCATGAGATATGTTCAATCTTTTCCAATCTAATTAAAATTAGACGGAGCGGAAATACAACTTGAATTTTAATTAGATTGAACATTTTCCAGACACAAAGTCTCGGTATCTTCTCCGTATGCGCCATGCATGTTTTTCTATTAGTCTGTTTTACATGTTGTGTTTTTTCAATATTTTTAGCATATACTTAAAGCGGCAAAAATACAAAAAATAGATGTGTGCTGTGTTCATCCTTATACACAAGTTCTGGTTTTAGAAAGTTAGCCCGGAAAATACTCTTTTTTTTTTATTCTTTGTTTTCACTGCACTGTTGATACATGCATACATGATGTGTTTCGTTCCTGTTGTAGGTCTGTCGGCCGTTGAGGAGCAGATTTTGTCCCTAAAATATCTAGTCTATCTACTACCGCTTCCAAACAGAGACACACTTTTTTCCCTCCTCAATTTCCTCTCGAACGTGGATGCTCATTCCACGGACGCTGTCGACGAAAACAACGAAACGGTAAGGAAACCATATTGATTAAACTAAGGAGTATGCATCCTAACACATATCTACTATTTGAGCTAGAGTTATCTCCCTTTTGGATTATTTTATTTCAACATTCTTTAATTATGCAGAACTGCACAAACTATTTTGAAATGCGTCCTCTTTGATTACCTTTTATTTTTCATGATAGAAAAATGCAAATAATCATACTACGGTTCATAGAAGACTTCCCGTTTTGCAATTTGGAACTCTTTTACGAAGGAGACTCGTAACTCATGAAATAAAGATAGCATACATCTGCTACACCTGCTACAACAAGTGCTACAACTCATTTTAAAATACACATGTATTTATGTAAGAAATATAAATTAAACACTAAAATAGAATCTGTATACGTTTTGGGAAACAAAATGAAATGCAAGTGCTGATGTTCTGAGAGGGAAAAATATAATAAATGTCTAGGTAGGAAAGAACAAGCTAAAAATACACTAAACAATAAACTTAAGAAAACACTACAAAGTATGTTAAAAAAATGCGGTTACGTCATGATACTATCGAAGGATTTACGTCGTCAGCGCTGATGTATTACATTAGTGTCACGACGTTTTACAATGCTCGGTAACTCTACAAGGTTTACACGTGTATACTAGCTGTAATACATAGCCACTGAAGATTCAACACAGCAAGTTTTCGTCACGGTAACACTGACCTGTTTACCTAACCGATATGTTCAACGAAACGGAAAACATAAAAACAACATTTATGTATTTGGTATTAAAACCGAATTCTAGCAGTCATTAGCAATTAACATTCCTTCATATAATTAACTGTTCGGGATCATTCATGTGTAAACCATTACGCTGATTTTTTTTATCTATATATAACCGACCTCAGTGGGTACACCTTGGGCTTTTTATGTTGTCTATGTATTCTACCGCGTCCTCATCACAATGCACAGTTTGGAACTCATCTCCAAATATACCATTCGGAACCATTCGTCCGGAACGCTTCTCGTCTGTACAATAGTGGCGATTATGATCGACTCTCGAGCTACCTATTGTTGCGGTTCCTACACGTTATTTTGTTAATAAACTTTCGAACAATGGCTAGATCTGCATGGCTATCGGACCGTGAAGAACGTGCTCCTAATTCTCATCGTAACATGGCCCCGATTCATTCCCAGGCCAAAATGGAAAGTTTAATTTAGAAAATTGTCGGAATCTTTTTGTGTATTAATCGAACAAATAAATGCATTGCCCTAAGGGGTCAAACACATTTGTAACGATGACCCTGAAAGTATTATACGGGGTCAATGTAAATATTACGCTCCACCCTGCCCCATCCCCTCAAACACTCTGATGACCATTGATTGTCGAATTTGATATGAACTATTTCTGAATACAACTTTTGATTAAGAAATTCTTTTCCCGATTATTATTTTTGCGTGAGTGATAATAGGAACTATATAAAGACTGTAGACCAATAATAACGTGTTAAAAATGTACCACCCCCAACTTTTGTGTGATTCGGAAAGCACCCCGTGTCAACATTTGGTGTATTTGGAAACCCTGTCATGTTTCCATAGTTACGATGTAATGGAAAAATATATAAATAGAACGTAAATGAAAATCACCCTTCCACAATAAATAGATACATGAAAAACAAACAGAAAGTTCGCTGCACCAAATCTAGATAAACTACCCGTAACTAATTTATCCATATTTGGTTTTACGAAATAGTTACACGTTGTTTGTATTAAGCGACACGTGCATTTTGAATATGCCAAT
>JAUMHH010182200.1:0-14918 GCA_032359455.1 Chlamys rubida | reverse complement strand
GTAGTGATGGGTTGTCCCTAAACTATATGTAGATATTTTATCCCCTTGTGTGTAGTGATGGGTTGTCCCTAAACTATGTGTAGATATGAGATGTGTCGCCTGTGTGTGGTGGTGGGTTCTTCCTTACGTGTAGTGGTAGGATCCTCCTGACATTGGTTGTCAAGCCTTGGTTCCACTTCCCATTGATCTGTGCAGTCTCAACAAACACTATCGTCTGGATAACTTGACTTCCCATTGCCTCTATTAGCATCTACAAACATGTTTATGTCTGCTTTGACACTGCACACCCTTTCCTCCATCACCCACTAGTGTCTGGGGTGAACTTATGTGGTATAACGTCAGTAGTCACACATGAAGCTTGCTGGCAGATGGACATGTACTTGGCTCCAGTTTGTGTGATTTGCCAGTAGGATGGTCATGCATGCTAAATGCTGTGATGCATCTCTACCTTGACGATCATCACAGCTTTTATTACACCAGGTCTTGTAGATGACAGTCATTCTGAACTTTTGAAAATTGTTGCTTGCAAGGACCTCACACTCTACTGTATCTAATGATTCTGTGATGAGTTGTACAGGGGTGCAATTGTTTATGCTACACGGACACTGAACACTGAAAACTGTATGGGTGACTTGCTTACCATATTTAC
Organism: Chlamys rubida; assembly: GCA_032359455.1. NCBI lineage: Eukaryota > Metazoa > Mollusca > Bivalvia > Pectinida > Pectinidae > Chlamys > Chlamys rubida. The sequence goes on along the minus strand of JAUMHH010182200.1, from coordinate 14,269 downwards.
TCTGCAATAAACCCATGCTTGGTTATAAACCATATCATATCTAATTTTATATTTCGATGTCCAGTAATAAGCCCACCTTCTGCTTTGAGTCTAGATAATGTGTTGGCCCCGGCATAACTATGGTACTGGACTGACATATATATACACTGTACGGCTGGTGATAAAATACAAGGAAAGTGGGAAATGTCTAGGGCTGTAACAATATCACATGGCTCTGTTGGTCCTGTGTTGGATTGTTTTCAGTTCAGTTAATTTTACTTAATGTAGAAGATGCTATTTATTGTCCTGTGTAGGAAAAGCTAGGAAATAAATTAATGATTACATTGACTTATTAATGGTTATACTTCAACTGGCAAACCATTCCAGACAAAAAGGAATTGAGTAAAGATATGGCAATCATCAACAATTAACATGCGATGTGAGTAACTACTCTCAAAGTATGTGTTACTGTAGGGAAACTTACTACTCTCAGAGTATGTGTTACTGTAGGGAAACTTACTACTCTCAGAGTATGTGTTACTGTAGGGAAACTTACTGCAGTTGGTTATTATAATAAATAATGAATATTGTTGCAATCAATCTTTGCTGGTGACGGCAGTTTGGTTGACTCAAAGATGGCCGCGGCCGGCTAGACGATGGAAATCAAACTCAGTCACATTTGGCGTAATGGTGTGTTCGTGGCTGCCTACATTCTGATTATCAAGGAATGTTGATATTTATCATGTTGACTAGTGAAAACGAGCTTTTGCAATTCATTTTGGCTCTGAAGTTCAGGTACATTGTATATATAACTACAAACGAAATTGAAATCTGAAAATTACCGCAAGAATCAAATTGAACCAGTAATTTGAACTGTGTTAATTCATAACACCACTAGTCATATCTGATATCCAAACACTGTAACATGTACTTAATCTGGGATGTTTATGGTAACACTGCAACATTGGCGACAGAGTAAGTATGTTATAAAAGAGTTGCCTTCCAACAGAATAACTATAGAGACATTTAGGTAATTACTTTCCATTATTAGATATAACGCTTGGACTTTGTAGATGATTCAGAATCTGTGTACAGAAACAGTAGCTGTTGGAAACACTTTACAGTTGGTCCCATGTAGGTTTACCAGTTGTATATGTAATATTGACATTTCAGGAACATGCTGGCCAGAGTCTGATTGCATCTTACAGTAAAAACTTTCATCTTTAATAGTATCGAAAATATTGAAATTCGAAACTAAATATAAATTATAGGGATAGGATTGTCCATAGACAATACATATGTAAATTCAAAAATACTTGTGAATAAATATTTCTCCGAGATAACATATTGTAAAAGTTGCATAGGACCTGTTAAGCCAATCAGCATCAGGCCCAGATCGAAGACAATTTTAATGTGATTGGAGTGTTTTGCCCCCTCATAGAGCACTGAGTAAGTCTGGAATATCATATTTTCATCTTGACTTCTTATTTTCTATATATGTGATCATTTACTTTCATCGTAATTAATTGCACCAAGTGGCTGCCAAATATTTCACAAGCAGTGAAAAACATCAGATGTATGGAACATGGAAGTCAATTTATCCCAGTTATCAATTCCACAATCACGAGTGGACCTAGAACAGTATCAAACATGCAGACATGCACCAGTTTGGATAAAAAAAAAATCAAAACTTTGAAATTTGCACTTGAAAATTTAGCAATTATGTTTATTTGAATATGGTCACAGTGGCTTGTGCAGGCTGAACAGAAGACTTCATTCTCTGGACATTTTCTTGGACCTTGGTGAAGTGATTTCAACATACCCTGTTAAAGAAACACATTATTTAAATGGTGACAGTCATTGTAAATGGTGGCACTTTCTGGCAACAGTCCTTGTAAATTGTGGCACTGTCTCAGGTGGCAGGATTTGTAAATGGTGGCACTTTCTGGCAACAGTCCTTGTAAATGGTGGCACTGTCCCAGGTGGCAGGATTTGTAAATGGTGGCACTGTCTCAGGTGGCAGGATTTGTAAATGGTGGCACTGTCCCAGGTGGCAGGATTTGTAAATGGTGGCACTGTCCTATTGGTAACATTAAGGAGATGTATTACCTGGTAGGAGACATTTCATCATGAAGATGGAAAGGTGAAGGTTACCTTTTATATGAGGCAATGTGAAATTGTTGACTTGTTGAATTTGGGCTGTGTCTGCTGACCTTTCACCCTACCATATCACTGGTCATGACCTTCAACCTCTGAACCTGTAGTGACCTGCAGATTATTATCAATTGGAAATGTCAAACAAGAATATGTGTCGCCAGCATGTGTGCTGTTTGGATATCTATGTTAATCTGTTTATTTTACAGATTCTCATCCACAAGGCATGAGGTTTACAATGTGTTCAGTGTAGACCTGAATGAAATATCAACTATTAGAAGGATTTCTGATCATAGAAGGTTTTTATAAAAATCTGGAACATGCTTTGCATGACTTGTATATCGGTTTGTGACTGTGGGACAATTCTTGTGAAGGATAGTTTACATGTAGACTGAACCCATTCTTTATTTGACTTTGATACATGTGTATGTGAATGACAGTGGAAAGATTCTTGTGTAGGATAATTACGGTACACGGATTGATGTGGAGTGTACTGAGGTAGATACAGTATATGTACTTTGTACACAGCTGTCTCCTTCGTATCTGGTTCAGTAAGTGTCATGTTGGGGCTACTGTAATGTGGGACAGCTAGGGGCCAGCCAGTCACGTGTGGGACATTGTGGACCCAGGGGTCTGTCTGACCATGTGGTTGCGAGCAGGTCCACGAATGTCAGGCCTTCCACCACAGTTCCAACACTGTGACGTGTTCATCCCCCTCCACACCTATCAAGGTATGTCTGTATACACACACCTGTGTTTGTCTCGATATTCTGTGGTAAAATTAAAGCATTGTAGATTTACCAAGCAGGAATCCACAGGTATTACATCTCACTTGTACAGGTGTAACCTAGCTATTAGCTGATGAGATTAAAAACTAAGATTTTGGAAATCTTCCAAATCTTTATTTTATTTGATTGACATTTTTTTTTCTGCGATAATGATATATTTCTTCCAGATTGTTACTGTGTTGTTGAATGTTTGATAAGATAAGTGAATGTAGTCACAAGGTAGGATTTATTATTGGTGTGTCATCTTGTACAAATAGGAAGCCGCTTTTAGTTTAGGGGATGAGGATGAGGATTTGTTTTAGCTTATCATTAATTGATACACAGAGCTGTGGGATGTGGATACCTGTGTCAAACAAGCTTACACATGTTACCTTCAAATCAATACTGCACCTCACTAAGACACACATCCTCACCTTTCTTACCTGTAACGCTGTGCCATGTGAACATGTATCTTCACTGTACCTGTAAAACAAGGCCAGGTCATGTGAAATATCTACATATAGACACCCATTCTCACCTTACCTATATACCGAGGCCTGGCCATGTTAAATGTGTACACTCAGACACACAATCTCACCTTACCTATGTGTACACTCAGACACACCATATCACCTTACCTATATACTCAGGCCTGGCCATGTTAAATGTGTACATTCAGACACACCATCTCACTTTACCTATGTACCCAGGCCTGGCCTTGTTAAATGACTGTACACTCAGATACACATTCTATACCCAAGCCTGGCCTTGTTAAATTACTGTACACTCAGATATGTTAAATTACTGTACACTAAGATAGACACATCCGTGCATAAAACCAAAGCCATGTAAAAGCATCAGATGTTCTTGAAATGGTCTGTACCTGAATAAAATCCCAAAGAGATCTAAGCTTCTAAGTTCATTTACCTCTTGCAAGGTTTTCAGTATATAAATGTTTATTTTGTTAATTTTCCTGTTGACAGGACAACAACACAAGACTTAAAACAATGTATAATAATTAACCTCATAATATTACTCTAAAAATTAACATTGATTCTTTTGTCTCTATTTGTATTTTATTTCTACTACAGTCTATAATTTAACATATTGTTTAGTTGGGAAATACACTTTCTATGAAAGTCAATATTTATGAGATGTGTATATATTTAATCGCTTATCATTGAAAAGTATAGGTAAACTGCCATAAAAAAATATTTTGACCACAGAAAAAATTATTTAGAAATTAAATATAGTTTTAGGACCTTGGTAACAGATTTCAACATACATGTGCAGGAAACTTGGATAGCCTTGCAGCCAAAGCAAGTATGACATAGCAGGATGTATCTATACACTTGTAGACAGCCAGCAGAGATGTAATAATGACAATATAATGATAACCTGTACTTTTTTGGGACAAAAAACAATGTTTAGTTTAAGGCTAATGTTCCACATGGTAACCAGGATTGGCCTTTGTTTTACGAATAGTTCCATTTACCATTCCATTATCAGAAGAACAGTGTATTTAATCTGATCGCTCATCACGCTGTGATTAGGGACATAGGCCCCTCAAAAGAACATTTCCTCTTTGTTGTTCACGCACCAATTTTCCTCAAACGATGCCGGTTGTTTCAAATTTGAGGAAGGCCAATAGGTATGATCAGATTTGGTTTAGTTGTTCATCTCAACCATCAATGGCAGGACCAACTAAGCCTTGAAGTGTTTTCTGTTTTCACTCCATTCTACTGTGGTTGCAGGGTTATTTATATTAGTGCAAATTAGATGCTATTAAAAGGCCCCAGGGACATGTATACACTTAATTGTACTCATCAGTTCACAGTCCAATACATTAAATGATTTACTGATTGCTAGTGATTTCACTTGATATATATGAACATAGGTCTTGAGAGAATTTCAGTAAATTGTATTATGACCATCAAAGTTACTCTTAAATTAAATGTTGAACAATATTTGACACCCAGTATTTGGTCACTTTTTTGGTGTTACCGGGTATGTTAATGTTCCACTCTCAACGCGATCATCAGCCAACAGTTCACTTAAGTCAAAGAATATTTTGTATTGCGCCATATTTTTTAAATGTTTCCATTTAAACGTGTCGGTTATGGTCAAACATCAAAAGATGCGTTACCAATGCTACCAACTCTTTACTTGATTTAGTGTGTTTTGCAGATTTTCCTACGAATTCGAATGGAATATTGTACATATACATGCATTTACGATACTTTCCCAATCTTGCTTTTTTTTGCAAACCTGTTTAAATTCTTACCTTTCTTAACTAGAAAATAAAAAAAACACTACACTTCTGGAACCCGTAAGGGTCAAATTTATCATGCTTGTCTACCGATGGAGTGCAGTTCCTTAAGTAGTCATTTATTTAGTAAAAACATTGTTCAATCTCTGCTATGTTTATGCTGTCAAGTTGAAAAAAAAAATCTCATATTTTCTTTTAGAATGTATCGGGTACAATGACATAAGAAGACAGTATTTATATCCTTCGTCTTATAATATTACAACAGATATTTACTCTTTTGGAGTGAGACACTGCCATTACAAGAAAACACCATAATCTTCCTAGCTGCCCAGGACTACATGTTAAAAACAGATAGGTTTTGCTTATAACTTAATATTTCATATGCATGTATGTAACAAAAAATAAAATCCTTTAACAACGAAAACCCTACATCCTTCTTTCCTTCCCCTTCCTTCTCCTTGTTTATATAATTGTTTACAATATACTGTTCATCCTGAATACATTTGCAGTTTAAGATAAGGTGATCAATTTACAGGTTAAATAGTATACTATATATCTATATATGAATTGTAATATTTCAATAATAAAAAGTTTAAATTGTTTGAACTTTCCCTAGTTAATTTTCTCAAATTTGTGAAAATCAGTTAAGGAATTTTGTTGGTTTTTGCCACAATGTTCATCTGCAAGCAAATCAGTAAGTTGATGTTCTTCCATACATCTTCAGTGCGAGCATCTTCACGGTAAAAGCTCAATTATGTAAGGTTTTGTCTGTATTTTTAGTGTCATTTAACACAGTCAGCAGTTTTGTAATACTGAAGGGAATAGCTGCATGTGGCATTGATCCATTGATCTGGGCAGTTACTCCGGTGTCAGCGTGTGGATTTATTCACACATTTCTCTGAACACTTGAATCAAACACTACCAGGGTAAGGCAGGTATCACTGTAACATGTTGTCAACTGTAATGTTCACCTTCATCTCCCAGCATGCCACATTGATGATGGATGCTCGCAGTTCTCTGGACCAGTCGAATGTCTCACATGGTTGGTGATTTGCACTTTATACCAGCAGACACATGTGTTTTGTGTGGCTGTAAATATGTGTTTTTTACGGCTTCATCAAGGTCATTGAAGGTTGTCATGTGAGGTCAACCCTGTTGATTAAGCTACTACACAGGTATACTTACTACTTAATGTGCAAGGGGCCGTGTCTTGAGAGCTCAACACTTTTCAGAGGATTGTTGTAAACATCCGGTAATAGCTTCAGTGTGGTCAGTTGAGTAGGCAGACAATGATTAAAATCTACATGACTAAGTAAAAAGATTGACATGACACTTACAAGCTGTTAGTGAGCAAACCTGTGATAGACATGGCGGTGATCTGGTAAGGCTATTTGGTGTTTATAAACTTGTATATCTGGGTAGACATGTTTATAGCATATTAACCAAGTCTTATCTGATTAGCCAAACATATGCAGACTTTGTACAACAAATATATATACAAATTATATTACAGTACAGTGTAGTGTCTATGTATGTAGACTTATAGATGATATGTAGACTTATAGGTGGTATTTATAGATGGTATGTAGACTTATAGGTGGTATGTAGACTTATAGATCATATGTAGACTCATAGATGGTATGTAGAATTATAAATGGTATGTAGACTATTTAATGATAGATAGACTAAATAAAAATAGTATTAAGGTTATGGTGAGCATGTAGTGGGGATAACTTATCTCTGTCAGTGTTGCTGGTAGGGAAACCATGTCAAATTGTCTGTCAGTGTTGGCAATGACTGACCAGATTTAAACTCGCTGTATAATACTTCATATACTATGTCCATCGTTATTGAGTTGACGTGTAACAAGGTTAGTCTGTCAGTGTTGATGGGTAGTTATGAATAGCACTTCTACTAAGGACAGTTTTTATGTCTCCCTTAATGTTGTGACCGCCATCGTTTGTCTGTCTTTGTTGTTCCCTAGTGTAATATGGCCAGGAAGCTTTGATGTTCATCAACAGTGTTCTCTGGCATTGTATGACGAAACAGCAGTGATATTCATGCTGAATGACAGTGGTCAACCAATTAAATAAGTGTTTCAGTAACAGGTTGAAACACTACTCATATTAGCTTTATATTAGGGCTGGAATCTTTATCTTATCATCATTGGTTTTAAGTATTAAGATTACGGAAGATGATTTCTGATGAGTGAAGTCTTGCCTGTATCAAGACACTTGCATTGTGATAATGGCAGCAAAAGAATCAATACATACCATGCCTTATTGGAATTACATTAATCAATTGTTCTTTTATCACAAGATTGTCAATTAAACTTAACGATCACATTCAATTAAATGCCAATCACTGCTAATGAAGGCCTGAGGTTCAGCTAGTTACATGTCATTGTTGATGATGGGGTTTGTGTGATAGCCTTTGGGGCCTGGTTGGATCCATATATGGAGGAGCCAAAATTAGATAATGTTTTGTTATAATCTCTGATGTATTACCGTATTGAATCATCAATATGTCCATGTTCAGTAAGACCACCAGTTTCATTCATAATTCTGAAGACCACAAATTTTCAGAACTGTTTCAAACAAACTTGACCAGAAACAAATGTCCTTCAAGCAAGTTGAGTTCATGACACAAAGCTGGCAGTTGTAATTGCTCATGTTACGATAACCTTGACTTATAGTATACTGAATGACAGGTCAAATGAAATAACTTCACATGAACGAAGTCGTGCATATTGGATTACAGGATAAATCAACAAATATTTGAGATATCCTTTATTAGTTTTGTTTAATAACATTGTATACGAACCATTTTTCAAGATTTCCAATCAGACTCACAATGACCATGAAGGTTTTAGTGATTCCTTTGACATTCATGCCAGACAAGGTCGATCCATTGAACACACTTTGTTAACCAAGCTTTGTGATGATAGAGAAGTGGGCAGGAATACATTGAATAGATAGCAAATAGAAGACAATCCCAGATGGAAAAAAACCCACTAAAAATGTGGGCTAGTTTAGACTTGTGTTGTGCAACAGCAGAAGATGTGAGAACATGGGGTATTTTTAGTGATTTATGGTACTAACAAGGAGCCAGCTACAATAGGCCTGTGTATTTCAGCTCTGTGAAAAAAGTAATCTAGTCTTTGATTTAGTCCAAGCTGGATCTGTCTAGAATGCCTTCAACATTTGCCATGAATTTGCAGAACAGCACTAATTATTGACACAATGTATTCAATCCACCTGTCTACAACTCGTGATGCGAGAACAAGTATTCTTTGGCTAACCGAAATACTGATGTTACGAGTGCATATTCATTTAAATGTGTTGCTCTTGTGAAGTTTTGTATGGAAGATATCTGGTACACTTCAAGTGTAAATGTGCTCAAGTCACTCCACAATTACATCAAGTGTTACCATAAATAGCCAAAAGGTCCTTGACATCAGAAACAAAAAGGGTATGCAAGGCAGTCTTTGATACAGGGCTCTTCTTCCCTGGCTGGTTGTGTCGGTGGTGACTTCCCTGGCTGGGTGTGTCGGTGGTGTCTTCCCTGGCTGGTTGTGTCGGTGGTGACTTCCCTGGCTGGATGTGTTGGTGTGTCGGTGGTGTCTTCCCTGGCTGGGTGTGTCGGTGGTGTCTTCCCTGGCTGGTTGTGTCGGTGGTGTCTTCCCTGGCTGGTTGTGTCGGTGGTGTTCAGTGTGTTGTAAGAAGATTGGAGGTGGTTAAGGGTGATATTGGGAGTTTAGCATACCACAGAACAAGATTGATGAATGTGTGTGCAGTTATATGGAAAATGACAACAATGATAGAGCTAGTTAAATTGTCTCCTCCACCACCTCTGGGCAATGCATCACCCACATACACCTGTATACCTGTACACCTGGGACACCTGTACCTGTGTACGCCTGGTTTTTCTTAATGCTAATGAGGTTACAGGTACATTAAGTACCCGGAGGCACAATCTTCTGTCAATTTTTATATGGCTTAGTAAATGTCAACTTTCTTTTAAGGAAAAATCCATTACTTTGAGTGAGCGTTGAGAAAGGTTTTATTCTACAATTTTCTCATCCTTATATATTTTGACACATTTGAATGGGAATATTAAACATCTTGAGGTTAAAGCTTAAATTAGAACAGTAAACTGTAATATAGGACATTAAACTGTAAAAGTTTTGTTATATGTTATAGTTTGCCTATGTTAATGAATGTTACCCCCCACCCTACTATAACTCTATGTAATGTGAGGCCCCAATCGCTTCTTATAATTATGTAATAAATAGCCCCATCACTTACTCTATGTAATATAAAGTCCCTAATCACTTACTGTATGTGATATAAAGTCCCATCACTTCCAGTATGTAATATAAAGTCCTTATCACTAACTGTATGTAATATAAAGTCCCCATCACTTAATGTATGTAATATAAAGTCCCTATCACTAACTGTATGTAATATAAAGCCTCCATCACTAACTGTATGTAATATAAAGTCCCTATTACTAACTGTATGTAATATAAAGTCCCTATCACTAACTGTATGTAATCTAAAGTCCCTATCACTAACTGTATGTAATATAAAGTCCCCATCACTAACTGTATGTAATATAAAGTCCCTATCACTAACTGTATGTAATATAAAGTCCCTATCACTAACTGTATGTAATATAAAGTCCCCATCACTTACTGTATGTAATATAAAGTCCCTATCACTTACTGTTTATAATATAAAGTCCCTAATCACTTACTGTATGTAATATAAAGTCCCATCACTTCCAGTATGTAATATAAAGTCCCTATCACTAACTGTATGTAATATAAAGTCCCCATCACTAACTGTATGTAATATAAAGCCTCCATCACTAACTGTATGTAATATAAAGTGCCCATCACTAACTGTATGTAATATAAAGTGCCCATCACTAACTGTATGTAATATAAAGCCCCCATTACTTACTATAACTGTGTAATATAAAGTCCCCATCACCCATATATATGAGCCAGAGGAGTAGCTTGTGTATGACAGTCAGGTAAGATCTGCTACGGTCACCACATATGTGTGCTATCTAGATAGCAGGTATATATGTATACTGGTGATGTAGTATACTGGTAGAACACATGTGTATGGGGAGATAAGCCAGTGTGTGGCTGTGTACTGTACATGTGGGGCGGTGGTCACACTATCTATCTAGGGATTGTTATACCCACCCCTCTCACACACGGGTCCAGCTACGCCCCTGATACTCGGGAGACACCCCTCGGATACACAGAGAAATCACCACAGCAATTCTGCTGTAGTTTGTGAGTATAGTGTGGTCTCGCCCAGTCATAAGCTTGGTGGTGTAGTAAGCATGTGACTCACAGTAAACTGATCCGGTTGTGATTATTATGAAATACACCGACTGACATAGGCATATGTATAGCCCTTCATTGTTACATAAGTTTTTGCATGGATTGTTGTTGGTCTCATCCACTGGGAACTACCTGTCATAGATGTATATTGATCCTTAGTTGCCCTGGACATAATGTCCAGCTTTGACAGTTCTGAATGTAAAAACTAATTACTTTTTAAGGTGAGTAACTTCTATGTGATGTTCTCAATGGGGAGGGATGGAGGGGGGATGGAGGAGGGCGGGGGGGGGCTATACAAAATGGTTGATTTTTTAGAACATTGTTTTCTTCTTTTTCTTTTTTTCCTATTTTTTCTTTTTGTTTTTTGTATGTGTGGGCTTTTTCAAAAATAGTATAAGGTGCATGTTGTTTGTTTTAAAAATGGATCATATATGTTATTCATACTTAATATTACTTCTTAAGTGTCAATTCTTACTAGATATTCAGCCTTGGCTATAACCTTTTCTGTGTATCTGCCTCTTCATTCGATGCATACACGTACTCGATCCTAATGTGCGTTACCCGTGTCAAAATAAGTTCAGATTCTTTATGAGTTGGATTGTTCTACTCCCTACTTTGTTATGAGCGTGATCACACAATGGTTTTTACAGCTGATAATACAGTTTAAATATTCTATAGATTTATTAACACAGAATCCTAAACGACCAATGATAAAGTAGTTTCTGTACATCCGCTTTCTTTGAATAAGGTTTTATTGTCAGCCTGTTTAACGTACAACTGGAGTTTTAACAGAGGATCCTCAGTCTATTTTAAGACATTAACGGTCATGACCGAATTTCCAACACGTCTATATTTAAAGAACTTTAATTGTGACTTCTTTCTGCCATCGAGTTATGTATGTCGACATAATCAGAGAAGATATCGACGTTTTGCAGACTATGTCGATATATAAACGTATTTTCGAGATAAGTTTAGTAAGCTATCTCTCCTGTAATAGGTAACTCGGCCTTCGATCGTATTAACGCTTTTACCCTTCCTGAACACATGGATCGCCTTCGAATATACAGGAGTATATGTTGCCTTTCATTTAGCTTTGATATCTCATCAGTTCCTGTTGTTGTTTTGTCCTCTATTTTCGTGTCTGTTTTATTTATGTTGTGTTCCCTTTTGTTTTGGTGTCTCCCCGCCTCCTCTGGTTGTGTTTCCTTTTTCCTTTGGTGTCTCCTCAGTTCGAGATGCTGTCTTTTCTTTTTGTTTTGATGCTTCCTCAGTTCATGATGATGTCGTTCCTTTTGCTTTTATTTCTCTTCAGTTCATGATGTTGTCTTACAGTTTGCTTTGAGCTCAGATAATTTTTTGTTATTAAACCTATTGTACAATGCAGTTTGTTTTCACTTAATCTCAAATATAATTCTTCTCATACCATTGATAAAAGTGTATGTTGAACATGATTATACATAACTTACAAACGGGTTGGTTTTAATTTAAAGATGATGAATGCCTAAAGCAGGTTGTCACACCGACCCGACGGAAGCCCGATGCTGTTGAACATGGTAACGATATTTCCATGTTTTTGTTTGTGCTTGCCTTTATATCTATGCATCTGAAAAATAGTGAAGAAAATCGCTTCTCTATTACGAATTAAGTACAAATGTGTTTGCAGTATATCACGTACATTGGGCAATATTTGTGTTAAATATTAGCAAGATGTGATCACCAATAAGTATTGTAACAAATTCACACAAAAACTGTGTAATGTCTTTTCTAGTTAAATTAGCAAATTATAAGCTTTGCGAATAAAGTGTTTGAACTACAACCACGAAAACATCAATTTTGAAAAGTAAATTGTTTGATGTTAAGATTTACATATTTAAATATAGTATGCATATCTGGAAATGTTTTATAGACAGACAAACATGTGTTTACACAATTTTCAATGTTATTCATTTCTGACAACAAAAACAAATGCGCTTATTAATATGTAGTCATAAGTAAATCAATATAACTCGAACATTTACAAAAACGCGAAAGTCGATGTTGTTTTTGAATAACTACATGCTCAAAAAACTTGTAATGTTGCAAAATTGATACCTCAGAGAGGAGTCAACACATTTCAATATTTATTGTTTCCTTTGCTAACACGAAATTGGTTTTGAAGCGAAGTGACATAAATAAATAAATATATATACAACATTTGATATAGCGCCCTATCTGGCTAACATAAGCCACTCTAAAGCGCTTTACAGTACATAGATATACAATTGTATACAATCAATACAATTAGCATATACATTAATCAAAACAATATTGAGGAATTCGCAGGTGTGCCGTCTCAGAAGCGTTTACACGTTTACGTCAATCCTGATTTCTAATTCTGAAGATGAAGTTTCGAGAATAGCTGTACTTGTACTTGGAATAAAAGCGTGAATAATGTTATAACCAACTTATTTATGAAATTTCCAGACGAAGCAACGAGCAGTCAAGGAAGTCGTGGTTCTGTCAGTGAAAATAAACTAGGTACCTCTCCGAAGTCTACTCCTCCGGAATGTTAGTATCGCAAAGAACCAAACTTACAATAATCATCATATAAACAGGCACAAACACTCACAAAGTAAACGTCATACAAAAAAGTTAACATCATACATACAATTGCAAACTCACACAGTTTACATCATACATTGTACATAAAATTGCAAACTCACACAGTAAATGCCATACAAACAAATATTACTCACACAGAAAACATCATAGAAACAACTACAAACTCCGTCAACATCATACACACATCGACAAACCACACAGCGTTAGAATAACTTTAGAAACAATGATTTAGTAGATAAAACAATACACAACATACGAAACAACATAATATTATTCGGAAATTTAAATTTATCCTATCCCTGTGATAAACCTGATTGTATACACTACCGGTTGGTGTAAACCTCTGACTGGATTATTGGAGATCTACAACCCACATTTTACAAGTCCCTTTATATAGACTTCCTGGTTGATATGTTGACATAGGGCGGGTACAATGTAGGGCGGGTACAATGTGGCTGTTAGGGATTGACATACCTTAGACAATAAAGGAGGCTTATATTGACTGTCTATAAATCTAAGGATATCATGTCAATCATAAAATGTACACTGATGAATTCCACTTATATTTGTGTTTTAATATTCCTATTCGTCTACATCTACCGTAAACAGATTTAGCATGACCCTAATGACGGCAGATGATTTAATCTCATAACGGCAACGTATTTTTAACGTGACATTACTGCAGAACCTCGTCAATGCGGCACCATTAAACTGGCTGTTCCTCTATCACTGATCTGGTTTAAAAAACTAGAGAATAACAATTCGAACTCGGAGTAGAATATGAACAAACTAAATATTACCATCGAAAACCTTAATTGTACAATAAGAATAAGACCAGGTCTTCCGGAAGTGTAAGCGTTTTTCTGCTTTATCATTAACACCTTCATGTAATGAGCTGATCTGGTTTAACCTCCTCAGCTCATTACATGGAGGTGTTAATGATGTTAAAATCTGCTAATAGACATGTTTAGATAAACATAAAGCTACTGATGTGTTCAAAGCTGCTGAAAGATATGTTAAACTAGAAATTTGTTTTTGTGAACAAATACATAGAGGATATTTAATGGTGTCTTCAGTAATACCAAATATATTTCACGAGTGTGTTAAAACCTGCTAAAGGACATGTTAAATAAACGT
>JAUMHH010182189.1:0-14919 GCA_032359455.1 Chlamys rubida | reverse complement strand
TTTGTAGTGGGACCGTGCTTCCAACGGTATCATTTATAGTGCCACCTCACTTGAATGCAACAGCACAGATACCGCAAAATCCACCCAGACCATTTTATACTCCACATGGGTTGATGGAGTTGTGTGGACAGGAGAATAACACTTTCTCTGAATATTCCATGCGTACGACGACTTCGGGGATCGAACCCCGGCGCCTACGTGCAAAGCCGGAGTGTTAACCACTCTACCAATCCTCCCATAATGTTAATCTGGAAAAATAAATGATAGTATTATAAAGCCCCCGGACTTTAGAAGGATCATCAAGAAATGATACAATACAATCATTTACATGCTTCATCATAGACTGAATTACAAACAAGTCTATGTTTGTGTGTATTGGAATTATCAATAGAAGCTGCACCAAATAGATCGATGCACTGTTGTCATTACAATTTGAAAGGCTTGGGCAAGCACACTTTGGACGACGAAACATCGGACGCTACCAATGTAAAATACATACCTGTTATTTCCCACGCAACAGCCGGATTTAATTCATTATTATTTTATAAGATTGGCATGGTGCATAGGAAGACGTTGAATGTCTCATTTAGACGGGACTGTTGCCTAATTGGCATTGAGGAATGCGCAAAAAAAACCACCGTCTGCTATAAATCACGCTATTATCATATTATGTCACGTAATTATGGCGCGCGACGCCACCAGACGTGTAGTAATCTGTGTGGTAGGACGGCTCACTATCTTCAACAATGCACTGCTCCGCCAAACAAAATATAGCAACGCAAAGCCATTATCTGGAGCACGTTGAACATCGGAACTCTAAGAGATGTGTACAATGTATAAGATATATCGCAGACAGTTATTTGACTTCGTCATATAGTTAAATACAATGACATCCAGTTAATGAAACATCCACGTATGATGCAGACATCTTTTGTGGTCGAGCAAACGAGTAATGGAATTTAAAATGGTACCTTTCCCACGTTTTATTCCTGTGTTGGATTGATGATGTAAATCAACATTATTAAACCTCACTTAATCCCCGATTTTTGTCTCTGGTCTTGGTTGAGGTCATCAATACATATAAAACATAAACACTCGAAGAAGATGAAAAGCTAATTATTCTAGCACTGAAATAGTTCTATCATGAAACGAAAAACACATAATATTATAGGACAAAACAAGTAAACTTAACCGAGTTTCTTTCGTGTAATCACTTCAATTCATCAATCTTATATCGAGGGGATATGTGGGAGGCAATAGGCCACGTTGTGGAATAATTTACCATCTGCTATATATTGGAAAGTCAAATATCCTGGCCAAATTCAAGAAGGACATAAAAACTCACTCTTCACGTCTGCATTTTAGGCTCTTTGCACATACGTCATGTACATACCATCCTTTATGTATTCATTTATATGCACATTGAGATGATTATATTCTTGCTGAATGTATAATGGTGATTGTAAGCCTTTTTTGATTAGCAATAATAACTAATACTAGTATCCATATGTTATAAAGCGCTTTAGAGTAATTTTATAAATTATATAGGGGGCTATATTATTGTATATTATATTATCTTAAATAAGATTCATCAGTTTGGAAACATGTGCTATCAAAGTTTTACTTTTTACACAAACAATGTACGTATTAAACGTGTCGCAACATTTCAAGACCGAGTGGTTCCTTTGTCAAGCTATGACTGAGTGAGCGATTTGTAATGTATTTACCTGTACAACGATGTGACGAAATGGTATATTTTTCATGTCACTCGACCCGAGACATTTCGCCTATCGATAGAAAGCGTATACACACTGCATCAGATAGGTTACAGGTAGGGTGAAGATCTCGCCCCTCCCCTTTTATGTCAGTATCGGATCATACAGGTGACTCAGCTGGTGTCCCCCTCGTCTCTGTTCCTGTTCTGAGTTTTCCTGATTTTGATTGCTTCTTTGATTTGTCTCGTTTTTGTGTGTTGTTCCCTTTCAACTATCTTAGCATTGTCCCAATCGTCAATGTAATTTTGGGTGTTAGCGTGATCTGTTAATGCCGATTTGTTGTACTTGGTGGCAGATGTTTTGCGTGAATGTGATGTTGCTCATATTCTTTACGTCCTTTTGATGTTCCTTTAGACGTGTACCATATTTCCTCCCAGTTTCACCTACATATGACTGCTGACAATGTGCGCATGGAATTTGATATACAACTCATGTTTTGTCTAAAATGTCAGTTTTGTCTTTGGGGTGCACCAGTAACTGTCTGATAGTTGTCAGTGGTCTTATTGGGGTGCTGAAATGGCGTTTCCTCATCACCCGTGCAAACACCTCAGATGTCCTCTGTCTCGGTTTTCTATTTTCTGTCTTTTCTTTTACCACTTTTTTCACCTTATTTATTGATCCAAATGAGACCACTGACTACCCTCAGACAGTTACTGGTAGACTATCTGATGCAGTGTGTATACGCTCCCTATCGATAGGCGAAATGTCTCGGGTCGAGTGACATAAAAGATATACAATTTCGTCACATCGTTGTACAGGTAAATAATACAAATCGCTCACTCAGTCATAGATTGACAAAGGGACCAGTCGGTCTTGAAATGTTGCGACACGTTTAATACGTACATTATTTGTATAAAAAGTAAAACTTTTGATATTGTATAGTATTAGTATTATATTGTGCATACATAGAAGTTAAAATTTCAACCAGAAGAATTATTGCTATTTCCCTGTTCACTTTTGCTTTTGTTTCATAGTTATATTTATATCCATTAACAAATATTACATTAGGGAAGGCAAAACAAGTTACAGTTAGCCTATTATTTCTACAAAACTGTATGGGCATTCTACAACATAGACTGGACATTTTACAATATATGAAGATGGTCAAATATTGCAACAATATGCAGGCAAAACTTGACCTGGACACCGTTTTAAATAAGTTATAGACCCAATGGAAACTTGTGTGTGACTGTTGCTAAATCTTCAAATGAGTAAAAGCAATTGTACACTCTGTGTCGAAAAGGATTGGAACTTAACAATCACGATCACGTCCTCGGGATGAAGCAAATGTGCCGTGTTGATCATTGTCTATAATATTGACATGTGTGCCGGCAATATCGTCAGTGTATAGGGTACGGTACTATCATTGAACATCTGTGCGAGAGAAATTAGTTTGTGACAAAAACTTACACTACTTTAACAAATACCATAATATCGATTCGTTTGGGCGTTTCTGTTGACATTAAACATTTTACAGCTGAAGACGTACATTTGAAGATCACGGAATTGAGGAGTAGTTTAATGGTTACATGCATTTCATTACAATTTCATGTCGATACAAAAAATAAGAACTATTATTTTTAAAAATTATGATCTATAGATATGATAATGCGCATTGTTGAATAGTGGTACAGTTGATATAAAAATGATATTATCAACCGTGTGGTTTCTGTCAAGTTTTGGCTGTCTGCCGTGATAACAATTCTGCTGCACAGAAAATCAATGTTTGCATTGATACATGTACTTTCATGATACAGTATCTGATTGTACAATTACTGTATCACAGCTCTGTAGAGTGAATGTGACAGTTAATATTTATAATCATCATCACTATATCAGTTATCGCAGATAAATAACAAATCTTGTGCGTGTTATGCTAACATTGAGTGATTATTAGTTCAGCGAGTTATCTTTCTTTGTTCTCAGCGGTAACTAAAAATTACCAGATCAGTTTGGCAATTTCATTAAACTTCAAGCAATTTAAGATAAGGAAGTAACTTCATACCTCTCGTACACGCCTCTCCAATCAGCGAAAAATGCACTAAACGGCTGTTTTATGTTGTTCCTATTGGGCAGCTTGAGCTGCCGATGAGAATATAATTCAAGTGAATGACAAAAGGTATAGGATTAGACCACCAACTCTGCAGATTAAGGAAAGTGTGTGATCCATGTTTTGTTTAGCCCACCGTCATTTAATGGAGCACTTTTAAAGTCACCCTTTGTCCATGGTTCGACGTCTGTCCATCTTCCCTCCTTGACTGTCATTCACTGTCTCTCGAGAAGTACTGGACAGATCTTTCTACGTGGGGAAGTCGCGCCAGGTACTGTCTGCTGGTCGGTGGTTCTTCTCCAGGTGCTCCAGTTTTCCTCCACCACCAATATCTGTCACGTCCTTAAATGACCATATCTGTGAATAGGACGAAAAAACGTAAACACATCAAACCAACCTTTCTCAAATTTCATATTAAGGTTAGGGCAGCCATCTCAGGTTTTAATAGGATATGCTGTTTAACGCCAGTTCTCAACAAAAGTACTTGATATTTCTGAAATGTCATATATAGATTAACCTCTGTAGCAGTTAGTTTGTGCTTCCTGATTTCTAGTTTTCCATATTTTGTTTTAAGCTTCCAGCAGCTTGATCAGAAGATGCATTTATTATTGACAACAATACTAATCCAATAGATAAGAGAAAAGAAGAAAAAATATCAACATTACATAAAACTTATGAAGATCTTACAACGGCGAGTGTCAAGATTCCTCTTGGATTCCTTGTTTCGTATCTCAAATGTTTTGAGTTTGTTTGAGAATATGGCTGCTTGCATTTTTTAAAGATATCAAGGGATCCTGTATCCGCAGATATTGTCTGCATGACAATTGTTACGTTATTCTTAATAAAATAACCGATATCTAAATTGCTCATAATAGATTCTTTTTTTACGATCGTCTGCGACATTAACATAGAAACAGGACCGATATGATTAAGAAATGGAAAGTGCTGAATAATAAAAAGCACTACATTTTGTACCATGGTATATACATGTATGTATATGTACACTGTACGTATATCAGAGAACACTTCATGATTTTTCTGAAAAAATAACTGTTTGAAAAAAAAATAGTTTTAGAGACCGACTTCAAGAACAGACTGTCATTCTAATATGCTGCAAGCGTAAATGTTTGCGAAAATGATTACCTAATATATCAAATGATTGATGAAAATGCTCATTTAAAATTCTTTTAAGTGCTATAATAGTGATGTTGTATAATCATCCTGGTTTGCCGTTACAGTTACATGTACTACCCATTCACTTTTCATGGCACTTTTACAATGAATGTATGTACGTATTTTTACATACATGTATTCTTGCGTTTACAGATATAACGCTATGACATACAACAGTAGCCAACAACACCAGGGCAGAATATACCTGTACAGTGAATGGTTTTTTTTACCTCAGGAAGAAAACAGAGAATAAGAACAGAAGCAAACAACCTCCCAGATCAGACGTGAAGAGATATGGGGGTCACCTGCCCAATCATTTTGGTCTTCTCCAGGTACTCCAGTTTCCTGCCACATTTAGACTCCCTGCGCTTACATCTAGGCCAACAGGTTGAATATGATAATACTTCGTTCACGGCTATGTTCGTATGTTTCTTATTAATTTTGAAGAGTATCGATACCATCGTTTTCTTTCAGTTCTCCGTCTAAAATGTGTACAAATCGACATTATGTTATTGTGTATTCATTTATTTGATTATATCTTATCATCATTATTATTCTAGTTGATTAATACAGATTTTAATTCATCATTTTCTTCGCAACTTTTCAGCAAATTTGTATTTGAGAGCTACATGAAGATATGAAGTAGACATACAATATATACTAAAAAGTACTTTATTTTTAATGTCTACAGATTTCCTGATTCTAAAAAAAAGCAATTTCCCGAAGAATAAGACATAAACCTGGAATACACACTAAAGAGTAATTTCAGGAAAGGATTTCACTACATACAGTGGCATGCCCTTTGGTATCAGGAAATCAAGCACGTTTTGTGATCGATGATGGCAACCGACAACTTCCGGTTGTCGTGCCATTACATGCGTAGCCAATAGCAACCAGTTTCAATCTGAAGAAACATTTAAACTTAAAATTGCTGATAACAAAATTAGAAGTGTGATTGTGATGGGCGCGGATCACGTGTTACATCCTGCTACCTATATGTGGGCTGAGGTACTCATCGGTCTGGCTGTTCTGGTTGCCTGGGAACACTTAATCAAACATGGAATCTAAGATGTTAAGAGTAAGATATAATTACCACACAATGTCAACAGCCTATCATTTGAAATGATATTAATGTCTTTGATACAAATGAATGCTTTTTATCCCATGTATCTGTAGAATACAGACATAACCACTATGTACCTGTATTCGCTGTCTCTCGCTTCAGATAAGATCGAATACAAGGCTAAAGCAGTGTCAAAAAGAATTCCTAATTAGTATTTCATTTTATAGCATATAAAAATAGTCAGCAAAACAAAGCGAATAATAAACAAAGCAGAACAAATTTCATCCTTAAAATAAGTATTGCTTATTGAAGTAAAGTAATCAAAATCAAGAAACGGATTAAGTTTTATAAAGAAGATGAAAAATATTGCAAGTCGTTGAAAAAGACTTCGTACCGTTAATTCATCCAATAACGACTGATGCTGCTTTAAACTAAATGTAGAGGAGTTGTGTACTCATAGTATAGTCCGAATAGCGAATTAGTATTGCGTCTTGAAGATAAAATGATCCAAAAAAGAAATTTCCAACCAGTCTCCCGGGATTTCTTTTCTGTTCTTTGAGCTATGATTCTATATGTTTTAGAAAAGATCACGAAGGCTGTTGAAAAAAAAAGAGAATATTTCATGGCATCGAACAAACATTTTAAATCGGTTTTGTTTCTACATGCATGTATATCTCGTCCTCTACTGATCCATCAGTCATACATCTGTCTCAAAGTCAATATTACGGTTTGACCATTCCAATACGCCATGTGTCAAATATGATAGGGATTCATCTGAAACGTTTCCGGTCACAACAGGAAGGGACCGACATTTGTCCTGCCCCACGCTTTTCCGCATGATGTTCACATTGTTGTTGGTATTCATATCAAGTCTCGCACAGATATGTTACTATAAATATGCTAGAGATCGTGATATGTGACATTTTCGCTGGCGCCTTTGTCCTGTGATTTGTCACGTCGTGCAATCGCTATGTTTGAACATCAGCACGAAAAAGACGAATGTAATGCACCTATCCGTACCTAAAAAGAAGTTTGTGAACATACAATAGACAATCGAGGGGAAAATCTAGAAATAATTGAAGAATTTACCTATCTTGGATCCACCCTCTGACGTCAAATGCAATGTTATAACACTGCATAATGAAGGTCATTCCTGTTTTCGGAATGCTGTGTTTAAAGCTTTTCAGCTGTAGGGCTTCACTCTGCTCAGTCTACAGAGTCCTAATCGTTTCTACAGTACTATCTACTCGCGATAACTGAACGTTGTAAACGACTGAACTACTTCCTAACAACATCAGATATCAGGATAGGTTCTGTGCCGTAGACATACTCTCAAAGGCCAACTTTTCCGACATTCATACTTTCCTGAAGCAGACACAGCTGAATGGACTGAACATGTTATATCTGAGCGTCTAGGACTTGATTAAACACTCATTAAGGAACACTAACGGCTCATATTTTAAATAACAATACTTGCTCACTTGCGCTTTATTATTCCCAAACGTACTATACTCACCTAACATTACATTCAAGTCAAAGAAAACGCTAACACTGTTCAAATGAAGGCTGCCTTTATGCCTACGCAACATAATGCCATGTGTTTCTGACATGTGACTTACTCGTAATACGACGGCATGGGGGGGTTGAGTTACATGCAGTCAGCTATATATGGACCCGCCGATGAGTTGCAGGAATTAATTTCATTAGCAAGGAAGTGTCACCACAAATTGTGCATACATGTACACTAAAATTGTACAGAGTAGAGTGTAGATTTTTTATTTCCAAAGTAATCCCAATTTACGTTTTCCGAGCTAATGCTTTTCTCATTTACGCATGTTCTTATATTGCAAGGTTGTAAAAGTTTACCGATATTGTTCAGGGAGAAATGCTCCGTGTTCCAACACAATTGTTTCGTTAACTTGCCATTATTATTTCCTGGGGGGGAAATTCTTTTGAAAATTTATATTTAGTGGAGTGTTTTGTACTTAACTGGTTAATTGTTCTTTGTCGTGTTTTTAAGCTTCCTACAACAAATGATTCAGTTCTCTCTTACATTAAAGTAAAATGCTATTGAACACGTAGGAAGCGACAATATAGTCAGACTCGAGTCAGGACCCGTTCCAATGGCAAAAACTGTAAATACGCATTGGGAACTACTTTTTCATGTAAGACTATAGCTATGAAAAATAATTTATCCAATAAAAAATACCTTGCGGAACTTTCATGCAAAACAAAATAAAAAATATTAATGATAAAATTTAATCAACAACAATGTTCCAAGTGAAAAAGAGCTGTAGCGGGGTTCGATTTCTTGAGACTGTTATACTATCGCTCTTACCGACAGAGCTACATATATGTACCTGGTCAACGGAAGTAATATGACCCAACTGCGCTACATTTTGTTTGAAAACGAAATTAAGGGAAGGTTAGGGTATATACTAAAATGCACATGGCAGTAAGATAGGGATCCTGAAATAGAATATGGCGTCTTTCACATGTCAGTCAACAAGTAGCCCTGTCTAGTATTAAATGAGCGGTAGGTTTTGTTAGCTTTTTAGTTCCTGCGAACAAACCAATGTATTTATAACACAGGACTTCCTTTTCATGACTTCACAACTGTTACCATATTACAATTACAACAATGAACATCATAAAACCTTATAAAACCCGAATTCAGTAAGACCAACCTATCAATTTTCTGGGCATAAAGCTGAAACACATGCATATGTCAAACCGCTTTGCAAGCTTTTGTGTGGTCGGGTGTCTCAGTGAATAGCGCGCTTGCCTTTCACCAAGGCGGGCGGTGTTCAATTCCCCGATCGGATGTGAAAAGGTATGGGGTCACCTGCTTGACCACGTGGGTTTTCTCTGGGTACTCCGGTTTCCTTCCACATTAAGACCATCCGCGCGCTAACTTCCGGGCCAACAAGAGTTATTAATATTAGTTGTAAAAACGTATGTCATAATTTAGTTGTAAAATAAATACAACAATATATGAGATGGTCTTCAATAAAATAAAGGTTCTTTGACGAATATTGTATAATTGCTTTTCCCAAGTTAATGGGTCTGTCTTTTTTTACAAATATGCTAGAGAAAGGATTTGTTGAGGAAGCAGGTTATCTATCGATTGATATTCCCTCAGTTTCCATGTTAAAGGCATGTCGAAACAGTCGATGAAATTTGACGTTGTCGAGTATCTGTTATATTTGTTCACTTTCCGTTAACTTTTGTATCGGTCTTTGAAACTAATGATGAGTTTTGTCTCAATTTTCTAAATCAATGTTGCATAAGATATTATCGGAGTCTATTTAAGCCCTGCGTGGACTGTGGATGGTGTGCTATTCTATCAAGTTGCCAAAGAAGGTTTTGGGTAGTAAGGTTATAATTGAAGATGGTTGTGATGTTAATTGTCTCGAGAGTGAACATACGTGTTATATCCTCAGCCATCTCTTTCTTTACGGAAACGTGTTGGAATCTAATCAAGTCTTGTTGCCTTACGTTGTTGTATTTCTTAAAAGAGCTCGAGTACTCCGGATGCAGGTTGATATACACTTACGGGCCGCCGGAATGGGGACTGATGTCATTGTTAGGAATGTATATTTGGTCGCGTATAGCAAACATATCGACCAGCTGGTCAATTGGGATGTGCACTGTGGCTTCTGTATGGCTGAAGACAGCTTCATTCCCTCTCAGTTGCATCCACTGTTTTCCTGTTTTTTCATCGTTTACATGTGCGTAGCAAGTCCCCTGGTGTTGATGATACCACTTTAAGCGAGGTCGTTTCTGTATGCAACTTTAGAGGTTTGCATTTTGTGATACGCTATGTCCGGGGTGTAACCTCATCATATTCCTTCACCAACGGTGCTACATGTAGCAACCTAGGACGGGATGGGACATATTTGAATATATGGGACAAGTATGTCTACTGTACATGAGGTTCTGAATGTAAAGTGTTTATATAGTAATTGTTAAGTTTATGTTCCTTTTTCCAGTTCAATGTTTATGTCAATGTAGGATTTGCACTAACCTTCCAATGATAGTCTGTTTTTATGAACATACCTAAATTATTGTTCTTGATCAATGTCGTTAATTGTCAATAAGTCTGGTCGATTTTGAAAGGAAATCGTTGTTTGTTGACGAAGTTGCTTTCCTAGTTTATGTCTGACATTTGCATTGCCGGTTATCCCTTTAAATATACATCCTCCTTGTAGGTGAATTTGCCCATCTATATAACCACGATTAATAATTTGTGAACCGCTTTGAGACGACCTACGAACTAGGTTGTGATAAAGCGGTATATAAGAACCTCGAATTTTTATTATTATTATTATTATTAATTATCCCTCTATAGGAAGCTTTTCAAACAAACACGCCTCAAGATTATATTTCTGCTAAAATAAGTCATCTGTTAAGACCTGTGGAGGAATTGAAGGGGGGAAAACAACGTTTTAATTACCTTCGATAATTGACACTCTTTTTATTAATAAATATATAAATATACCGATGCCGTTAATGGTTACTAATTACTCATTTATATTTAACTAAACTGCAGCAAATGTTTTATTTAGTTGCTCATTTTGTGGTTGTATATTTTGAGTTTAATTATATGGAACCTCATAACTTTTGCATTACTGTGTGGGTGGTTGTAAGTAGTTGTTACTTATATGTAATGAGTCCAAAGTTTCTGTTATGACCCTTTTATACCTTTCCGTTCCATTATATGTAATGAATTGTAGTGAACAACTACGTCTAGGCACAATGTGCTCTAAAAGATGTATGCCACACTTGTTGGAACTCTGGCGCAATGTCCTTTTTGTGATGTCATTGGCTTCCTCCTCTATAAAAGACAACTTATCCATTAACTGGATATGTTAAACTGCACATAACGAAGGCTGCTGTGGAGCAAACTCGTCCTGTTGCTCTGGTCAGAGATCAGGAGTAAGACCCCTTGCGTTTCCATTTAGTACTAAGGTGGAGTACGGAGAACCCTTTAAATGTCTCGCACTTCAAAGTATCTACGGCATTTCTCCAAACAGGTAGAATATCAGGACTTCCCCAGTGTTATCTCTTTACAAGGCATATCGCATTGGTACCCAAAAGTACGATTCTTGTATTGGATGATTGGAAAAATCATAATTAATGTTATACATTAAAAACAAAATTCCCCGACATTAATTGCATAATCCAAACCTGAGTCATTGGCAGAAGTTGTATCAAAGTCTGTTTCTTTTAAGATCTTATCATGACTGGTAACGAAAATGTTCCCTAGACTTTCTCTTTCAGATATATTGATGATGAGCTTTCTTTATATAGTAACACATGTATTAACCACGTACGTTGATTGCAGGTATACTCCTTCACAACTCTTCTACATCAGCCGACGTTTTCCAAAGGTCGACGTCGTCGACCTTTAATAACTACATAGCCAACATGGGCAGGCTACTACAGTGTACTAACCTGTACGATGAACGCGACAATTTCGATTTTCTGATCGTCACCGTTTGCTTTCTTTATAGTAACTTCCTTGCTTCCTAACCTTAGATATTAAAGAGCTTGCTCCGAATTTGTGCGTACTGTTGATATCACGTGCCATTTTTACACGAGCTAAAGAATAGCCGAATGTAAATAAATTGATGGTCCAGGTTAGGTTGCTCTCGAGCTTTTGAGGTAGATAAGAAACTACATAAAAATACCTTTTCAAGCTTTATAATATATATACTCAAAATGTTTTTGTATGTTATGGGGGAATATATAATTAGGAAAACGGAAATGTAAAAACAGTTATTAATCGAGAACGAAACATCATGTCACAATCGTTCTACATTACACCTTATTATGCACATACAAATCTATGAATTGTGATTTTATTCGTTGGTCCAAAGAGCTCTCGACAAATAATATTTTATAACAAAAATTGGTACAAATATTTCAGTCGTCACATACGTTTTGAGTTTCACACACATCTATATACATATAAGTCGTGATGATGTCTCGTTTATAAACGGGTGTTTCATGTACTGTAAGGTCAAAAAACACGTATGTGGCTAACCAGAGGCTAACATTATGTAGGTAAGAAGGGTAGTTTTATTGAGGACTTGACCTAGAAGTGCACTGAAGGGCGAAGCGGAAAAAGAACATCGGACGCTGGAATGTGAATGTTTTTTTTTTAAATGCCCACCGATTTTAAATAAAATGTATCTTATCTTATCTTATCTTATCTAATGTTGGTAAACTTGTGCAACATGCACTTACACAAGCACACGTATACCTGACATGATACTTCCATAGACTGGACAACACAATGACGTGTAACATGGTTCATAGAGTACACCCTGTATCACATAAAGGTTTGCAGACATGGTTACAAACTGCCATATAAGAACTACCACATATCCATGACACAAACGGGAAACACATCGTCACGTGTTGCAGAGTAACCATTTGACAACCCCTATACAAAACGACTCAGACGTGTACGTAGTAAGTACACAACCGATAGTCAACACGAGAACATCATCAATTTTTTATAATAAAACTAATTTATTTCACTATTGGAGTCCAATTACCAAAGTTTTGGGTGACATATTTCCATCCTAACAGCCATTATGTCCGAGGCGTTCTATAGAGCAGTATCCACATGATTTGCCGCTTAACAATGCACCAGTAAAATGGTCCAATATGGTGCTACCTGTGTGTAAGGACTGACCGACCAGTTAATATTTAATATTTATGGTGCGTTCCTAACTTGTACTGTCAGCTTTTATGAATTTAGATATAATACAAGAAATAATTTTTATAAAAGTTAATACTGAATCAGAACAGGAAGACACAGATGAATCTCTGAGGCCCGCGATCTTATAACCCCAGCAATTTATTCCATTCATAGTGACCTTAAAAAGTTAATTTTTGAATTCAATGAAAATTTTAAATTGTTGGTAAAACTTGAAGCTCCCAATGACCTCATTAGGATAAATATAGGTTAAATGTTATACCTAATATCAGATTGTCGCAAAGCGTTCTTTCGTATGGTTCGATTTTCAAAAACATTCTCTAACATAGGCCTAACTTTGTTCAGGTTCATAAACTATCCCAAAAGGATGGTCTGGTAAGGTATCATGACGGTGTTGGTAAACGAGTTTGATATAAAAAAATACGTGCTGTTTAACTTTTGAAAATATGTGTTTCTAGTCTTCATATGATCGTTTTCTAAACATATCTTTTTAAATTTTGAATTCCTATATGTTCCCTAATCACATTAAATAAAATATGTTTAAAAGGGTATTAAGATAACAAGTGTTTGAAACACCGACTTTCACAAGCCATGCAGCTATGTAACAAACCTTTCCGTTTATATGTAGGCCTGGACGATGTGTATGTGTGTACTGCTTCCTGCTTCCTCATATTTTAACTATAATAGGAAAATTGAATTATTTATCACAAGTTAAATAGTGGGAAAGCAGAAGTCAGACTGTGTGTGGGTACTCGTTGCGATACAGACTGCCAATGACCCGTAGGCAAGCAACGATGCTTGAAGTCCTCTCTCAAAGAGAGTGGTACTGTGAGCACGTCATCTAACACCATCCGAAATCTGTATCAATATTTTACAGGAATATTTAGCATTTAAGACACAGTAAGTTTTCAGTAAATATTCGACCATTAGCCTTTTTAGAAATTAGCACGAATCCACATGGGTATATATTTTTTATGTTTGAGTCTGGTGTAGAGGATTCATATCCTGTACCAGAAATCTGTCATTAAATGTCATTAAATAAGTCAAACATTCGTGTGAATGTTTTAAGTTTAAAATCAATGTTGAGCTACAAATTCCATTAGTCAAATATGAAAATAAGTGTAATGTATTAGGAAAATCACATTAGGAGGTACTTAGCAAATATCTCGCAGCTGGAAGCTAGATACAAAAATTAGGCTGATATCTAAACCTGTGGTGACACTTATCGTCGTGATTAGGATTTTGTTGATCATTTTTTTTATTTCTGATAAAAATTCTCTAAAATCATTTTCCTTAAAATTCACATGAATGATATTGCTCATTGGATATTAATCATAAAAGTCCATTCTTCTTTGTTATATGTATAACTCACCTAGCTACTAAGGTGTGACGAGTGTGGCCACCTTTGCCATGGTGATGTATATAGGTAACATGACGGTATGACGGTAACACAGTCAGTTAGAGTAGAGCTAGCGATGTGACAACACAATGGTGTGCCCGTAAGTGTTAGATATGGCGAGGTCCAACCGTGTGTTAAAGATAACTGCAATATTTCGAGGTGCAGGACTAATTATAACGACAATTGGAATTATTCTGGTCGTGAACGGATTATATTATAGTCATGAACATGGAAGGAGTTACACGATTTCTAAGAAGGTTTCTCACTTCATCCTTGATGACAACGACACAGGTGTACAGTGGAATCACACACCGTCCAGAGCTAATCAGGAAGGCAACGATACTAACCTGCCAGTTTGCGATATCGACTACAAGGCTTTAAGTAAGTACAAAACACTGTCTATGTGCAAGACTATGTATGAAAACAAACTGAAAAAGGATTCTCTGAAATTTGTTACTGATACTGAAATCGTAAATATGTATGCTTGTTAATGCTCTCTCCGTTTAACGTAAAATATGTAAAAGATATGTAGATGTCCCTTGTTAATTAGATGCCACGTTCAGTGAACTTTGTCGGTAATGACACGTGCTACTTATTTATAGAATGTAAATCTTTATATTATGATTGTATTACAGAGAGGTAATATATTAATGTACTTCCCAATGACTAAATGGCTACCACCACTCATTTCAAATGAAGTACTTGAACAAGCACACTGAAGCATAACAT
>JAUMHH010182178.1:0-14920 GCA_032359455.1 Chlamys rubida | reverse complement strand
ATTTATATATAGTTATGTCAGAGTTACCTCCCGTTGTGCACTTATACGTGTTACAGTATTTACATTTACCTAATTACATGTGCCATAATAGATTCGGACCGAATGTATTTCCAGTATATATACGGCGTTAGTCCCTTTAAAACACGAATTACATAATAAACGTAATATACTGATTTATAACAAAGTGAACGTTATATACTGATTTATTACAAAGTGAACGTAATATACTGTTTTAAGGGAAGACAAGGACTATGAATTTGTCAGGTTAATGTTTACAAATCGCCCGAAGAAAAATCCCACGGATACATTTCCTGACTTTCAAAACAGTATAGCATCATATGATCTAAACAAATGTATACAAGAGTGTGGACGTATTGATGAAACTGAGTCTGAATTATTAGAATATGTAAATCAATGATTTTTAATAAGGCAACATAAACACGAAAAGCCACGGAAATAATGTATACGTCAGCATACAGGTACACATGCTTTTGTCATTTTGATTGAGTAATACAGGCGACTTGTAGTACCATACAGTCTATGAGGTAAGAATGGCCTTGATTTATATTAACAGTTTGTGATTTACACGTAAATTGCGTTTACGTCAAACATAATGTTTAAGATACCATCAGTGAAATATTACCTTGATTGAAATTATCCTTACAACAGGTTTTCCATTATCACTTTCGATGAAAAACAAGATAACTGCAAACGCTTTGAGAGAATAAATGACCCATGTTGCTTAAAATGTCTACGATAAATTTCTCTTTTCATTAAAATGAAAGCCATTTATACTACAATTTAGTTTCGGTATTTTATCGCGTAAACATGTGTGTGGCGTTTTAACAAAAACTTACAACGTAAAGGTAAACAATATTACGTATGCAATGATTTATTGCAATATGAAATTTTCTTAATGTAAAATATATAATTGTTCAAGCCCTGTTTTCTCGAATGTTTTCAAGCTTATCAAAGTGATATTTGCTTCTTAACTTAACAGATGTTTTCTTTAGAAAGAAGGGAAACTAGCTCTGTTTCCGGAAATGAAGAAAGCAACAAAATGTTGCAATTACATCAAATTATATTTTTAAATCTAACCTTAGTTAAGAACAAGAAATGTCTATTTACTATCGTTCAAAAGGTCTTTCAAATATATTGTTTTAGTTTTAAGCTTGCTGTCCCAAGACGGAAATAGATAAATCTGACCATGACACTTTTGATCTCCCTTTAAACCTATTTCTCCCCCAACCACTACATGTTTCCTAAATTTCGACTCATTGACTGAACCTGCTTGGAGTAGGTAAACATTTTTGAAACCCACTTGTGGGTAACACCACTGCACTGCATTTTTTTACATGAGAAACATGTTTTTACTTTAAATATAATATCGGAACTTTGTAGGAGAAAGGTTCCTTAACTCGTGATTGTTGATTATGATGTTTATATCACTTTCTTTACTTACTTTGCTTGTGTCAAATCAACTTACTCGAGTTAGATAAACATAATAAAGTACCGTTACTCGTTGGAGAATTTCTATATATCAATACACCTATTGGATATTGTGAGGCAAATGCATCATTGCTACTTAGACTGATCTTGGGTCCATCCATGTCCTTGGGAATTAAGCTCCATGGCACTGGACGGATCCAAACCGTTTTAAGCATATATACAGTTACTAGTTATGAAGAGATGAGTCCCCTATTGTCACCAGAATGTTTCCGGGGTCCATCTCACCCCATAGTCAGACACAACAGGGATACTGCTTCATAGCTCGGGTACATTCCATCTTATAAAACCATAATGCCATTCCTGATCATGAAGAGATGGATACATAAATATCACAAGGAGAGGACCTGGGTTCAAGCTCTGCTCCTGCGAATCCACAGCTATCTTATTATTATTTTTAAATAGTAGCACGGTTCATTTTATAGACACTTTACTAGTAATTAATTTGAAATTAATCAAGCTCCTCTAATGTTAAAATGTCGGGTAATTAAGGGATTTCACATTTTTCTACATTTTACTTTTTCTTTTGTTCCCTAGCATCACAGATGAGCTAGAAGGACGAAACAGCTGTATGGTGCAGCGTAATACATTTCTGGCATACTGTATCTATTACCAAATCGTATAGGGGTGCAATGTGTGTGTTGCAATCATCTTTCAGGATAACAATGAAACGGTCGAGATTCCCACCCTTCAACAATACTCATCCCCCTAATCACAATACGGAAATCTTCAAGATCGGGATTTAGGAATTTAAAGAATTTCGGAAAAAAATAATTAACTGAGACAGAAGCAGTCTTTGATAATTATTCTTTTTGAAGATTTTCCCACACTCATCATATATTTCACGATAATACACGAACATACGTTGATTATTTCTTTATCATTATAATATATATAAACTATATGCACTACTTTCTTAACTATTTTTCACGATAAAATCCTTAAATTAGACACGATAATGAATATTTCAATAAACTTATTTTCTCCAAATCTCTTATTCACCTCTGTTTTCTCGCAAGAATAAACGAAAGGGTAGCCAATGGCTGTATTAAGCATATATGGTAAAAACACACGGCTAATTATTCCTCACATTATTAACACAGTTTAATTATACAGGCTGTATGTAAAAGTATTACCCTTAGCCTATATCCCCCCATTCCTTCGTAATTACGAATTCTTCTGTTGCATAAGTTAGCAGGATATTGAACGCATTTCACAATCAAACAGGTTTAAAGCTCTGAAATAGAGATAATTTGCAGTTGAGAATAATGCTTCAAATTCCCAACAGATGACCTGTTACATGTAATAATGCACGATTACGAAGTAGATGACATGCAATCCCGCTAAGTGTTGATCTGTAATAGTATAATAGTGTTGTATTAGCGATTGTCGTCGTTGAAGCAGAAGAAGCTTACCCTTCCGGAACACCTGGTCTTATTCTCCTTGTACCCTTTTCATGTGTCTCCATGTAAATCTTTCTTTTGTTCTTGTGTTGTCCTAGTTTTATTGATGTTTAATTCGAATCAAGGTTTTATTGACACTTCGGTACTCTTTGACTGACAGACAACATGCTTTAATGTGTTTATATATGAATACAAAGCAAAGGGTAGGCAACTCTGCCATGGGTGGTGTTTATCTGTAGTCACCTAGAAGACGGCACGCATTCATATTACTATAACAGGTTTGATATGTTTTGTGTCGTTGATGAAGCAGAAGACGCTGACCCTTTCGGAATGATTTGTCTTGTTCTCCTTGTACAAGGGTCACAATGTATATATTTCATTTGTTTATATTTTGCCATAGTTTTCTCGATGTTGAGTTGGTACTCTATTTTCTTTTTCCCCGAATGTGTTATTCACATAGGAATGCCAAGCAGATGATAGGCAATCCTGTTAGGGTGTTTTTCCCTAGCATACGGCATCCATTAATTTTAGACATACCATATATCTATTTAATTACCCAGCACACAACACTTGTATATGTCTTAATGTGATGCTTGTCTTTCAATTCAATTTTTCAACTGGTAAAATGTAAGTAAGGAATTGAATCCATGCTATCCATTTCCAGTGCATTCTATTGTAATAAGCTAATGAGTAGACAGATAAAGCATATGCATTGTGCATTAAAGTCCTTTCATATTATTAGAATGTAAGACACAGACATGTGATTGTAACTATAAAATTTGGTAATAAATGCAGTGTGTCAAAGATAACTCACACTCAATTACACAGCTGTTTTGTCCCTCTCAGACTTATTGGTGATACTAGGGGCCATAGTGGTGGAAATCAAAATGGGTCTAATCTCCAGCTGAAACAGAAGTGGATGTACGTCAACCTCTTAATTACACATATTTCTAAAATTACAGGAGTTCTGGTTAATTTCGATTTTATTTTGAGCAAAGTGTGTATATTATGTTCCGTGCCACTGCTCAAATGAGATAAAGTGGCCATTAAGGTTACGACAACAAACCTTTGGAACGAAGAAATCCACCCGCGTATCTTGAAAGATGAACGAAAGACACACACATGTGATTTACACATAAAGCTTGGTAATGGATACAGTATGTCAAAAGCCAATTACACTGCATCACACAGCCGTTTCGGACTTTTTTTATTCATTTATAATGCTATTGGCCAAAATATTGAGAACAAAAAAAAATCTGCAGTACATTGTCAGATAAATCTTTAAGATCTTTGAGGCCAAGACTCTAGAGAGAACACATTCATTTAATTCAATACTACGATTAATATATCTCTAAGTAATGGTATTTATATCTAGTGATATTAGCAATCTTATTAGTAAATAAGTGAAATAAAATTCCTAATTCGTTTGCACATCTATAGCATCTGAAAAATTGGTATTCATATTGGATTACCAAGCAAACGACAAGCATAATATAGTGAAGTATTGACCTTTGATGACCCACACAATGACAAGTATTCGTGCTTGAAAGGTATTGATTGTTGAGTGTCAAGTTAATGACAGGCAGTCGTGTTCGTGTGGTATTTATCTTGATAATATTTCAAATAGACACAGACTTCCCCGGCAATATTCTGGGTATGCACTAGTTGTCGCCTATGCGCCATTTTCCTATAAAGATAACTTTAGCAGATAACTTATAATGCTATTTATGCTTCAACAAGGTGGACAAGATTGTTTTCTGTTTAAATTCACCGTGCATCATTAAAAAGTAATTATATAGGGATCGTTGGAAATCAATGTGCTAACACAGATTGTTTTTTTCGAATTGATGTATGCGAAATGAAATACATTTGGATTTATGGTCCATGGAGTTTCTACATTTATAAACTTTCATTCGTCTTGTACAGTTAATTAAATCTGGGATATGAAGTTAATGTGTTATAAGGACACTTTTTATAGTTTTAAAGCCTGAAAATATGATTGTCTGTATTGGCAGCAAAATGCTTAAGTTATTTAATTGTGGCTAATGGTCTTCGGGATATCTTCTTATACAGTGTGTCGTTCTTCTTGAGAAATTCATAAAACCAAAAGTCTAAAGTAATGAGTTGTAAGGGCTAAGTGTTTAGTCTTTATGCCAGAAAAATTGATAATGTCTGTGACACTGTTTTTTTTTATAAATATTCATAATTATGAATTAATGGTTCGTGAATATTTAACTCTGGTTCTGCAATGTAATTTGTTTTTAAAATATGAAAGACTAAACAAAATTCGTTTTTCACAATAATTTCACTATTTATTGGATCCATATGTCTTATTTAATATTTTATGATTGGTTTCGAAATGGAGTCGTACACAATTAACCCTGTGTGTTTTGACGTAGGACTCGGATAACGCTGATGCGTTATATATGTTCATGGTAGAAAGATCATAAAAATAATATCAATGTACCACGGTTGGTGTATTGTAAATAGCTAGATCAATTCTCACGAAAAATGCCCAGCTGTTTATGTGAAAAGTTCTAAAAATATATATTATTATCTAATTAAATAAATGAAAAATGTGTCCCTTGTCATAATTCGGAGTGTGGAACGCATATAAAGGATAATCGATTAAGGTAATATACGACGCTACAGCGTTTACTGACGTAGGTAAAGAGTGAGAAAAATGCAATTGATTTTAATAATGTTCTTGTGATCAGTCAAGTAGAACAGTTCCACAGATATTGTATCACGATTTTTGCTGTTTTCTATTTATTGTGTGAAATATGTCTGTATTATTGAGAACATTATATTCATTGGCAGCATAGCAATTTTATAATGTAAAGTTTGAGATATACACATATATTGGCCCGTGTGGTTTGATCAGAGAGAAAAAAAGAGAAAACAGTTCCAGATTTAAAGACATAAATATGTATTATATATGTTACTATATAAAATTAAAAAACACCGCCCTATGTGTAACCCATTTGTTACAGATACTGCATATGTGTAACAAAAAGCAAGATACAAAATACATAACTTTGTGAAACAGAATACACAACCCTATGTGAATACATAGGGTTGTGTTTCAAAAAAGGGAAACGAATATTTTAAAAAAATCTGGATTAATATTTTTTGCATAATAATGATATCAATCAGAAAAAAATGTTCGTAAATGAACATGTTGAATTTAATATGTGTAGATCCGTAACGGTGAGATGCGTATACTTAACATTCGATTAATAGGTCCCTCTAACCCTTTGAATTAATTTGCTGTTTTCGAACTAAATAGAGATCAACCCGACGACTCACAGATTCTCTCTTGACGCTGCAACTTCTAATCACGTGGTATAATGCACGGGCATCTCTAAGGAACGCGTCATCTTACGGACATTTGTAGAACATAATCGTACAATCATTATACATACTTGCCATGTTTTACATGACAGGTATATTTTGTTACACACAGGCTTGAGCATTTGTTACACTTAGGGTTGTGTTTTGTTACCAAAGGATTGCTTTTCTTACACATAAGGTTGTGTTTTGTTACCCAGGGGTTATTTTTGTTACACAAAGGGATGTTGTAACACATAGGGATGTGAAATTTTGTTTCGCATAGGGTTGTGCATTCTGTTACACAAAGTTATGAATGTTTATCTTAATGTTTGTTCATATAGGTTCATATCTGTAACATATAGGTTTTTGTTTTATAAAAGTATATGATAAAATGTTAACAATGCTTTGTCGTTGCTAAATGACATCCCATTCGCCAGAGAGTTGCATTTTTCAACTGTTTCACCATCAACAATGGATGCAAATTTATCATGACAGCCAATATTATTACAACCCATACTATATATTAAATATATACATATTACGTACAATCAATATGATTGATATCATAGCGGCCTCGGGCAAACAGTTCCCCAGGGCTTCCCCCTACAAATGTACCTCGGGATGATAGTTTTGACTGTTTCCCTAATAGCATTAAAACAATTGTTTTATTACCAAATAGATATTTTAGTAGCAATGCTGAGGTCAAATAAACGCTTGAACGGGGCTCTCAAGGGGATATTTCTGCGCATCGAATTCGCGCCGGGTAACAGTTCGCTCTGACCGGGAAAACAGTTTTGACTGTTTCACCCCTACAGCCGAAATTGGACAAAAAGCCAGAAACAGTCAAAAATGACTAATTCTAATTGATATAGACTATTGGGTAATAATCTTGGTTGATATGGATGGCCCCTGTGATCGACGAATTTATGACTGGGGGAGTTTTCCCGGTATATCTTAGTATAAGCACAGAAGAAGGACAATACATTCTACCAAGGAATGCAGTTGGATACAGAAGCCAAACTTTGTTTAACAACCTTTTCAAACGTCAATCACGAGACATCTTATATCAGTGTATATTAATCCGTACATTGGACCGGATGGTAGCGCCTAAAGGGGTGTAAATGTGGTAGGAACCCGCAGAACCCGGAGAAATCCCACATAGTCTGGTAGCTGACTCCATACCTATCTACATCTGATCTGTGAATTGAGCACCTGTCGCCTTTGTGAAAGGCGAATGCGCTATCCACTTCGCCACCCGATCACCCATATCTCTGAAGTAGTTTTTAATTATGATAACATTGTGTTGATGTTGTTGTAGACATTGATGGTTATATAAGGAGTTTTGAACTTTTACAAATCAATTCAACGTTTTTTTATTATAAGGAATAGTTTGATAAGTTCTGTCAAGATTTCAAATACCTAGCAGGAGCAGCAGTATTTTGTTTTTAAATCATATACACTTTTTGCATACATCACGCAAACGTTTTAGTCTCGGCTCGGATGACAAATATACAACAAGTATGACGCATGCGCTTAGCATGTCACGCATATTGAATCGCAAACCAGGTGTCAAGAAAACTTGTCATCTTACATATTGAATTATGACTTGATATATTACTATGAGACAAAGTGTTAAGTTTCTTCATTTTTCAACTTGGTTATTGCATTCAATGTATAGAACATTTAATCTATCATTTAATTTAGCAATCCTTGTACTTTCGATGCGAATCCTAATATATTAATGAACAAACCTAACTATGCATCAATTTCTTAATGATACACCTGTCAATCACATATGTACCAAACATCCCATTTCTGTTCGATGTACATCAGACAGATGTATTGTGCTTTACAAGTGTTACTGTGATTTGTTAAGAAATTTAAAATCTAAAAATATAGCATTTAGTCCTCACAAAGCTGTAATTATTTTCGACACACGTCACGCAAGTTTGCTATAAAAAATTCCCCGCCACCCTAGTATAATCACTTACGTCTGGTAGGGCACAGACGGAGGACACAAGGCGTCTCAAACCGTGAGTACTTAGCTAGGTGTTAGCACATTCTGTTAATTTTATCACTTCAAACAATATTTCTTGATTTATCCATGCTGTTTTCGTTACACGATTAGTTAAGTTTAAGAAGATATTATTGCATATTACAACAAAATGATTAGGCGTTACCACAACAAGTTATCACAACTTATTTATGCCTTTTCCTGACTGACTTATAAAACCATGCATGCTTACGCAATAGTCTAGCTGTAAATATAATTGAACACATTTCCTGAAAAGAGGGTAAAAATGTTAGGGACATGGAAGTAACACGATTGTCGATACCTGTCTCGAATGTCGACAAATACACCTTACTTAATCATTAATTTTGCCATGGGTTAGCTTCATGCGTTTTCCAGAAGGATAGTCACCTGTGTGTTGTTTCGTTCATCTTTCAATATACAAGGTGGTATAATCTGCTGGTGGATTCGCTAGTCTCCAAGGTCTGCTGTAACATTGCTGGCAACATTCTTTTGAGTAGTGGCAAGGTTCATACTATAAGCAATTAACTGATCATTCAAATTGAAATTATTTAGTATTCTTTTACATTTTAAAATTCAGAAATAAAGGGTTTTACTCACCTGTCCCTCTTTTTCAACAGTTGGTTAGACAATTTGGATTTCAAATTCTTTTGGCACCGATGAGTCCTAAAAGGACGAAACAGCTGTACGCTACAGTGTAATTCATCTTTTGTGTACTGTATCTAATACCAACTTATAGAGGTTCAATCACCCGTCGGTGTATTACGTTCTTTTTTCATCCTAGCAACAAATTACATGTAGCATTATGGATTATGAAACATGAACGAAACGCTTTTATGCATTAAATAGCAAGGACATAAGTTATTGATAACATTTGATTGACAGGAGAAGATGTTTTATCTGTGCATGTTCGGGAAAAGGTAACAGGTCTGCTATAACCAACTGTATGATTTTCCGTTTATACCGTTATGGTTACGCCTCCATCTGTCCATTGTATACCATGTTAAAACGGTAACATATCGAATCGCATATATATACTGCAAACATTTAACTTGTGGGGCATCAACCTTATTGATTATTGATTATTGGTTGCTCCATTATGAAAATAAGTAGGAAAAACACTTTGTATGAAATGATTTTAGTTTCACCGGTGCATCAAAGATTTATTAGGTGTTTGCTCTAAATATGAGTCTTTTGGTTGATTAAATGCATGGATTTTGGCAAGGGACTTTAAAACTGTGTAATATTGCTATGGTTATTATTAAGTGAAATAAGAAGTTTTTTTTAAATTGTAGTACTATAATATAATTGATAGTAGAAGAAAAGTATCATGCATCTGTATTTTTTCTTCTTTTTCTTACCACAAAATATCTCCAAGGAAAATCAATCAATAAAAATATTTGTTATCAAATCAAACAAAACAACACATGCGCTCTTACGAGTCATTGGGGAAAACGTAGTCTAAACATTCTATATTATCTTATGCCAGTTGTACAACTATTATTAAATTAAATCAACAACAACGATGCAAAGCAAATCATGTTTTGAAAAATGATTCGGTAAAACGTCCTGAACGGTACCACCTTATCATTACTTACAGTGCAGTTCACTTTCAGCTATTTTTTGATCAGGTCACGCAGATGTTTCGTGACCTGATCAAATAAACAATGAAAGAAACTTAGGCCGCTTACCATCAAAACATAGACACAATACAATACACAGGCATTGAAGAAACCTTACACTCTACATCGT
Organism: Chlamys rubida; assembly: GCA_032359455.1. Taxonomy (NCBI): domain Eukaryota; kingdom Metazoa; phylum Mollusca; class Bivalvia; order Pectinida; family Pectinidae; genus Chlamys; species Chlamys rubida. Next base: position 4,894 of record JAUMHH010182178.1, on the reverse strand, counting down.
GATATCGTCACGCTCGAGGAATGTTAGTTTCTTTAACTAACCACACAAAGAAACTATTTCACTTGTATCCCGCCATGATAAAGATATGGTCTAACCATGACAAAACAAATCTCTATGACATTGTATTGTTTATCAAGGATTACACCGAAATACATGTAACCTTACTAAAAAAAATATATTGTATTTTATATTGTGTGGTTTGTGTATTAGTATAAGAATATTAGTATAACGTCACGCTACCATAATTGGTACAATTTTGACAGTTTTTGAGTGATATTCAAAATTCTTGTATCTGGAAGGTTTTTTTTATTCTTGACAAAGACTAACCATAGTGGTTCATTTTCAAAACAAGTTTTGATTGTAAGTATTTGTTTTTGAAAATAGAACGCTAGACCCGCAGATAGATTTCGTTCGTTTTTCGGCCATGATTAGTACCCAAATTGGTACACCATATCACAGGCTATGAAACCTGTTTTTAATTCTACTAGTTGATGTGCCAATTGCAACAAGATATATTTCTTTTATAAATACCATACTGAACTACAATTGTATATATACACTTTTATATTATCCGGTTATAAGAACCAGAAATCAACATTTAAACACCCCTTCAAAATCCTCCAAAATTTCGTCGACGTACGTCGTTTTTACTGGTTTTCTGATATGTTTACTCGAATTGTATTGTGTACTCTTAAAATGTTCCGGAAAACAAAACTATTCTGTTGAAATGCTGATAAATATCTCCTTTGTAATTCTGTAAGAGGAAAATGCTTAAATTTACTTTTTAAAGTATGAGATACTATTCCAACCATTTTCTGACCGTGTACCAATTTTGGTAGTGTACCAATTGTGGAAGCCTGACGTTAGACATTCATATTCATAAAGGTATTGGAGATAAACAAATTCTACATCTAAAGAAGGGTTTCGATATTTGATATTCACTCTTCCTTTCTACCGCATATAACAATGAAAAATTATTATAAATAGCCCTTATAAGTTACAAAGACTATAACATTGATATTTTCTCATGGTAACAAATGACAAATCTTTCCACTGAAAATTGATTAAACAGACGACAGGGTTTTTGTCTTAACAACATAATAAGAGAAACTGATTATAGATTCAATGGTACATGTATATAAAAACCAATACGTATTTTATACCATTTTTGTTGTAATTTCTCCTCCAAATTAGTCGAGAGAGCAGATAGAAGTCACTTTGTCAGTTCGTCTGTTAATGTGTGCGCTCGTGCGTAGTAAAGCGTTTATGTACGGGATACTTTATGAACAATCTTACAGCTTTATATGTACACCATAGTATAGCAGTATTGACGTCTACCCTAGATTGCATGTTCATGGTCGTTGGTCAAGGTAAAGGGTCACATGTCTCGTTTGATAATTGTTTAAATAAAAAAGCTTGCGTGCAAGAGATTACAAGAACCCACCTCAACAGTTTTATTGATACTTACAGTATGGTAACACAAAGTTCCCCACCTGACTCATTTTGAAAGTCATTGATCAAGGTCAATGGCTAAAATAGTGTGGTATTTCTTTGATACGCCATTCACGTTGTTTATATTTCGTTTCACAACTGTTTGGGTGAGGTATTTGGTGTCGCGTTGTTTTCCCTATATTTCCTCGGTGTTTTACGTGATTATTGCGTTTCTGTTGTTCTCCGGTTTTTTTAAACTATGGTATATTCTTTTTCCATTATTAACCCTTACTATATTTTGTATATCTCAAAAAAGGTAATTTGATCCAAGAAATACTTTTATATCGCCCGCTGGATTTGCGATTTGAGGTTATTTTAGTCGAAACAATCTTACATTAATATCATTTTATTTCGTATTATTCAAGCTTCATTTGCAACTGGAAATGAAATTTAAAAACATTACTTCTTAATCAATATTAAGTGATTATATAAAGAAATTTATATCTAGGTAAAATATATAATCAAATATGTTCAAGTGAAGTGAGAGTATCATTACAGTGTTTTGGCTCCGTTTATTGTTGATGCTGATGTGAGAAAGATCTTGTTAAGACAAATTTGTACCATTCTCCTATTGCTTTACATCTTGATAGTACATGTAGATCGATTCAGCCAATGCCTGGGCGTTGGTTTATGAAACACATCAAGCGATATGCTGGTAATCTGATGGCCGCGAGACCAGTAAAGCATGGTTATTGTAATGGATGTTATTATATTACATATACTGAAAAAATCATCAGCGGCTACCCCGGGGTATCTCTATAACTTTACTTTATATTTTAATTGGTATGAACTGACAGAATGATTGACCCTGGTGGGCGACATATTAAGTAATAGAAGTCGCATTGGGACGAGTATCATATATCCCATTAAAAAGCATAAGCGCCTGGCTAGATATTCACTACTAAACGTTGTTTACACTCTCATTTCATCTTTTGCATTTTTTAATAACATGATTCACTAGCAAAATACGGTAATGTATAGCTGGCTCACTAATATAAATACGGTAATGTATATCTTTACTACATGTACCTAATCTAGATATGACAATATTTACCTTGACTCAGAGATCTGAATATGGCAATGTTGAGCATGACTAAGTATAGTAAATTTGACAATATTTAACTTGGTAATGTATAGATTGTCACTAGTCTTAATACGAATGTCTCACTTTTCTCTATATGATAATGTATAATTAGGATCACTAGTTTAAAAACGGTAATGTATACATTGTTTCACTGGTCTAAATATGATAGCATACACCTTGTTTCATTACTCACAGTCTAAAGACAATAATGTATAGTTTATTGCACTGGTCTAAATATGATAACATACACCTTGTTTCACTAGTCTAAATACGGTAATGTATAGTTTGCTTCATTAGTCTAAATACGGTAATGTATAGTTTATTGCACTGGTCTAAATGTGGTTAGTATAGTTTGTTTCACTAGCCTAAACATGTAATGTACACCTCACTTATTTAAATATGGCAATGTACATGAATAGCACTAATTTGGCGATATTAAGCCTGCCTTACATTGAACCACTACGATAAGTAACCAACAGTACATATGATACAAAAAGGTCACTACATGTTTAGGTCATATATACGCTGTATCGTCACCATTAACAAATCCTCGTTATTTGTGGCTACAGTCTTATAGGGTGTGTCTAGGCTTATACTGTTTTGAAACTAGATAAATATGTAGCTACATTATTGCATCGCAGTATGCTGGTCTGCGTTTTATTTGTCGTAAATGTATCCGATACCTCACGCGTACATGTAGACAGGCAGCTATTTTGTTTTGACAATCATGACAAAATATACGATACAGTGAGTTCTTATTAAAATCGTTCCCATGATAAATACGATCGAAATTGCATTTAAGCGATATGTTTGAATAGATTGTCGTACTTTAATTGACAAAAGAATTGTTTATTGTCCGTTTTGTTGGATATTAAATGATGTGAGGCAAGCAGGAGAATGTTTTAAGTGTCGGCCAATGAGCCGTATCTATGTATATATACCGCGGAGATATGCATTTATTTGTTCAGCACGTTTATTAAACACTGTCGAACTCACATATATTTTTTTTTAAATGGTTAACATTAAATTTATAGCCGCTGAGAAAAGGTCATAACCTAATGCATATTATTTCGGGTGGATATTAAATATGTGTTTTTCTTACGCTATCAATATATCAAAGGACATTTCATGTTTTAGAACTAATATTTTTATCTTTCCCCTCTTAATTAGTTTTATATTCATCTATACATGTAACTTGCTGCTGCTTCATTTGAGTGGATAATATGCGTGAGAACATTTTACAGACATAAAGGCACATGTGACTAATTGATTGGACGTGTTGAATCGTTAAGATTAACCTCTTTGCCCATGACAAGCTGTTAGGTATACAAAGAATTAAATTCAAGATCGTTATTGCAATGCTGACGTTGTAGATTTGTTGCTTTAAGTAATACCTGTACCTGTATTGACATATTACCCGCATTCATACATTTTTGACACACACATATGAGCAAAATGAGCTATGTTTAAAGTTAACGATGGATGCGTTTGCTATTATTTAATACCCATGGTTGACAGTATCATATATCTTTACAGATAACTACACCAGTGAGAGTGACGTAGACATACTAAGAAGGTGATGTTGTCTCATCCTCCGTTGGCCATCTTGATGGTGGTGGCTTCGTTTTCGATTGCTTACGGTGCGAATTGTCCATGGGATGACGCTAACCTTGTGACATGGTCATCCCTGGTAAGTTCAAATGTCATCCACCAAAGGATGAGATGTGCGACCGTTACAGTTTTGCATATTAAGAAATAGAAACTATTTACCTTAAATGTCGTATTTGATATTCTTTTATATTTCAGAGGATCATTATTAGAAGCCAATTTTTGACTTCGTGACCTCAACATAATGTATATCGGTTTATATTGTTCGGATCAAGGCATCAAAGTCTTGTGTTTTGTCGAGTCCACACGAATTGTTTATCTGGTTTCAGGTCACTACATATAAGGTTTCAGGTTTCTACGGATTAGTTTCTCTGGTTTCAAGTTGGTTCCTTATAGGAGTTTCGATCGTTTATTAGTTTTTTACATACTTGTTTCTGTGGTTTTGAATTAGGTCAATCTACGTTACAGTTACTCCATTATAGTTTCGATAGTTTGAGGTTAACTAGTAACATGTAAAGGTGTCTGTGATTTTATATAGATACGGTCAAGTTTCTATGGTTTCATTCACTTTATATGAACTTGTATGGTTTAGGGTCAAGCTGTTATTATTTTACCATAACTATACTGAAACCACTCTGTCTGTCTGTCTGTCTGTCTGTCTGTCTGTCTGTCTGTCTGTCTGTCTGTCTGTCTGTCTGTCTGTCTGTCTGT